>VDFB02027632.1:0-17578 GCA_007258455.2 Sequoia sempervirens | reverse complement strand
TTGCTGATCACTTGAATGCTTTCAACATGCTGATTGCTCAGTTAACATCTATTAGTGTGAAGATTGAAGATGAAGATTGCTACATGTTGTTGCTATGTTCTTTGCCAGATTCTTGGGATCATCTGGTGATGGCTATTGGGAGTATGGCATCCACTTTCAAGATGGAAGATGTTGTTGCTTCTTTTTTATTGGAAGAGATGAGAAGAAAATCTTCTAAGATGAAAAAGGAGGCTTTGGCTTTTAGAGGTAGATTGAAGGAGAAAGGCAAGAAGAAGGACAAGAAATCCAGATCGAAATCGAAAGGGAGATCAAAGTCTCCTGGCAAGAAGTCCAAGGTGAAGTGCTAGAATTATGGTCAACCTAGTCATGTCTGAAAGGATTGCAAGGAGGAGAAAAAGAAGAAGAACTCTTATGGGAATGATTCTTCTCAGAGTGATGCAGATGCCTTCATTGCAGCTTTGGCTACATGGGCATCAAATGATGTCTGGCTGATTGATTCTAGAGCATCTTTCTAGATGACATCTCATAGAGATTGGTTCATGAAGTATGAATAATACAATGGTGGAAATGTGTACTTGGTAAGTGATTCATCTTTGGAAATTGTTGGACATGGAAGATTCAGAATTCAATTCCTTGATGGAAGAGTGAAGGGAATCAATGATGTGATGCATATACCAAGTCTGGCTTGAAACCTACTTTCAGTAAGTAAGCTGAATGATATTGGAGTGCAGGTTACATTCTCTGGAAATGGCTGCAAGATGACTAGAGGCTCTATGGTGTTGGGTAGGGGTGCTCGAATTGGTACCTTGTATAAGCTAGATGCAAAAGCTATTCAATGCAATAGTGTCTTTGTGAAGTCATAGAAAGCTACTCATGGAGAAAAGAAGGAAAACGTTCCTAATGGTGTAAACTCCATGGAGGTTAAACTTCCAATAGAGAAGACTATGCTCTAGCATCATAAGCTAAGCCACATTGGTGAGAAAGGTTTAAAAACCTTGGAAAAAAATCCTGGTAGAAGGGCTTGAAGATTGTAACCTTGAGTTTGAATTTTGTGAACATTGCATATATAGTAAACATCACCGTGTTTCATTTTATTCTAGTCCTCACAAATCTTCTGGTTTGCTTGATTATATTCATTCTAATGTGTTTGGTCTAGTGAATGTTCCTTCTCTATCTAAATCAATATACTATGTGTTGTTTATTGATGATTATTCAAGAAGAACATTTGTATATTTTCTAAAAATTAGACTGGTAGGAAAATAAAATGCTTGAGGACTGACAATGGAGGTGAGTCTTGTTTAGATGAATTCGAAAGGTACTGTACAAATCATGGTATTAAAAGAAATAAGACTACACCTTACACTCCATAGCAAAATGGAGTTGTTGAAAGGTTCAATAGGACAGTAATGGAAAGAGGATGAAGTATGCTAAGTAGTGCTGGATTGGAGGAGAAGTTCTGGGCCGAAGTAGTCTCTACAACATGTTACTTGTTAAATCATTCTCCTAACTCTGCTCTTGTTGAGAAGATGCCTTTGGAAGCATGGTCTAGAAAGAAGCCCTCTCAGAGACATATTCATGTCTTTGGCTATGAGGCATATGCATATGTGCCAATTGAAAAAAGATCCAAGTTGGAAAACAAAGTTGTAAAGTGCATTTTTATTGGCTATATTGTTGGCATAAAAGAATACAAGCTTTATAACCCTGAGACTGAAAATGTTTTGTACAGCAGAAGCATTATCTTTCGTGAGCTAAAGCCTTCTACATTAGATCTACAGTCAGAGAAGAAATTAGAAAATGGAAAGGATGTAGCAAAAATTCCTCCGACACTAGATAAAGAGGAATTGAAAAATCAAAATGCACCTAATATTGAGGAGAGCTCAAGTAGTTCTGAAAGTTCTAAAGAAGATGAAGAACCACCTCAACCTCAGCCTGTGCGGAGGTCAACTCATGAAAGAAAGCAACCTGATAGGTATGGATTTTCTTTAATAGAGTCTACTTGTGCCTATGCTTTAATTTCTAGCACTGATGAACCTAGAACTATGAAAGAGGCATTTAAAATGTCTGATTCAAACTCTTGGTTGGAAGCCATGAATGAAGAAATGACATCATTAGAAAAGAATGATACCTGGAGTTTGGTTCCATTGCCTAAAGGCAGAAAAGATGTGGGTTGCAAATGGGTATTTAAAAAGAGAATTGGTCTAGATGGCAGTGTAGAAAAATATAAAGCGAGGTTGGTTACAAAAGGTTATTCCCAGGTAGAGGGAATTGATTATGGAGAAATCTTTTCTCCAGTAACTAAGCTGACATCTATGAGATTTCTTTTGTCACTTGCAATAGTGTATGACTTAGAAATTGAACAGATGGATATGAAGACAACGTTTCTTCATGGTGATCTTGAAGAAGAAATTTATATGTCCCAGCTAGAGCACTTTGTGGAAAAAGGTAAGGAAAGACTGGTTTGCAAGTTAAAGAAATCTATGTATGGGTTAAAACAGTCTCCTAGAATGTGGTACCATAAATTTGACACTTTTGTTTTGTCATTGGGATTTGTAAGATCAAAATGTGATCATTGTGTATATTACAAAGCTGAAAGTGATCAATTCCTTATTATTGCTCTCTATGTTGACTATATGATGTTCATAGGCAATAGTAAGCTAATGATTTCCGATCTTAAGTCTTAGTTGTCTGCAAAGTTTGAAATGAAAGATCTTGGTACAATATGGTATATTCTGGGAATGGAAATAACCAGGGACAGAAAAAATAGAAAACTTTGGCTTAGTCAGAGTAAGTATATCATGACTATTTTAGAGAGATTTTGTATGACTGAGTGCAAGCAGCTAGTTGTTCCAGTTACACAGGGAATGAAGCTATCTGTTGAGGATTGTCCAAAATCTCCTACTGAGATGGAGGACATGAATAGTGTGCCATATGCTAGTGCAATTGGCAACCTTATGTATGCAATGGTTTGTACAAGGCCAAAAATTGCCCAAGCAGTGGGAGTTCTTAGTCAGTTTATGGATAATCTTGGAAGGACACATTGGGATGTTGTGAAGAGAGTGTTTAGATATTTGAAGGGGACTTCAGACTATGCTTTGTGTTACCATGGGAACTTGGTTGAATCACAGAAGACTCTCAATATTCGAGGTTATGTGGACTCTGATTCGGCAGGGGACATTGAGAGCAGAAGATCCACCAGTGGATATGTTTTCATGATGAATGGTGGTGCAGTGAGTTGGATGAGCAAGCGGCAGGCTATAGTCGCTTTGTCCACTATAGAGGCAGAATACATGGCAGCTACACATGCTTGTAAAGAAGCAATCTAGATAAAATATTTGTGTTTTAACATTGGTTTTGATGTAGGAAAAAATACTATTTACTGTGATAGTCAGAGTGCTATATGTTTGGAAAAGAATCCTACTTTCCATGCCATGCAAAAACATATAGATGTACAATATCACTTTGTAAAAGATATATTGGAGGATGGGAAGGTCTCTTTGGAGAAAGTGGATACTCTGGAGAATGTTGCAGATGCATTGACAAAGCTTATGAGCACAAACAAATACAAGTGGTGTGCCAGTTCGATGGGCCTCTTGGCCCATGAATTTCAGTAGTTTTATTATGCTATGGACTTTTTAGTAAGGTCTTCGTCAAGTGGGAGATTGTTGGAATATTTTCCTCAATCAATACTGACATGTAACTCCTGAAAGGAAAATTCGTTGTGACATTATTCATGTCTTGGTGACTAACTATTTTGAATAGGCTTGAAATGTTCATGTCGTCGAGACAAAGGTGATGTCTTGCCAAATGAACTCTATCGCTGTGACCTAGATGTATTCATTGTGACCTTCTGTCGAATGGAGACCTCTGGCCTATAGTATGTTCTTATCGGGTGTCAAAGCGGATGTTAGAGTAGCTCAAGGGCTTGGGGAGAAGTCCCAGCGATTGGAGAATGTCTCACCGATAGCATATGGCTATTGGGGTAACACAAGGGTGTTGGGAAGATCTCTTAGAGACTGTTGGAAGGTCACGCTGATGGGAGTATTCACTTGGTGCCTTTACGGTGACAAAAAGACTTCAACATGAAGTCTTGGTGATGGGTGCCTGGTCTCGCCGATAGGGATGCAACTGAAGTCATCGGAGTAGCTCTCGGCGCCCGGTGAAAGGTCTTGGTGAAGTCAAATGTCTTGCCGACTTGGCAAGACATGGGCGCTCAGCATGTGGTCTTGGCGAAAGACATAAGTCTTTTCGACTGGTGATTGCGGTGCTCAGTGTGACTTAGGACCTCAGTATGAAGTCCTAGCGAAAGCGATGAGTCTCATCGACTGGTTGTTGCTTCAGTGAAACTTAAGGAGACTCGACGAAACCTTTTGGCGAATGGGAAGTCTTGCCAATGGCAAAGTGGAAGTCACTATGACTTGTGAGCATCGGTATGAGTCTAGCTGATGGAGGAATCTCTTGCCGATAGAAATGCAATGGATGTTGATGGATTCGGTATGTCTCATGGCGTTCGTTATAATGTCCTACCGACTATTGAGATCTATGACAATATCGATATGAAATATTTGTGGCATCAGGGAGACACTATTAGTGTCTCACCGATATGCCAACAAAGATTGAATGCCTTTGACCATCCTATGTGGAGTATCATGGACCAATCAAAGGAAGCAATTTTCAAATGGAGGGCAATTAGATTTTTGCAACTATTATGATGCTGGAGCTGAACATTATGTAGGGAAAAATCAACACTCTAGTAGAAACTTTCTATGATGGGGCAATGGCGGATAAGGTTGCATAGAAGATAAAAATCAGAATGTGATGAGATAAAAGCAGATCGATTCTAAGTTTTGTAATGATCAAATTGTTGAGAACATTTTTGTAACTGAATGAACAGTGAATGAAACTACTATGAACTAATACCAAAGAGTTGTATCTCTGATTGTATGTAATTGTTGTTACTGTAATACAAAGAGATTCAGTTTGGTGTGATGGGATTTTTCCTGAAAGGGTTTCCCACGTAAATCTATTGTTCATTGTCTTTGAGTATCTTCTCTGTTTCTGTAAATCTTTCATGTGTGTCTTAATTGGATTGTAATTTGAAAATTAAAATTACTGTCTACTTACTTCCCTATGGTTTTGACATTAGGAAAGTTGCTTCCGCACCATTGCTTTCCTTACACCATATACATATGAAAATGAAATATCTCACAAAGGAAGAAAAGGAGAAAGCCTAACAGGAAAAAAGTCCTTGCCCAGAGAGAGATGAAATACAAAAAATGAAATTATCTCAATGAAGAATGAGAAGGCAAAAACCCCATGTGAGGAAAAATACCCCCCATAAGAGAGAAGAAGAAGAGAAACAATGCAACCCCCCTCAATGTTGTCTCTCTTGCAATGATGGTAGAAGCTCAACATTGAATGTTGAAGATGATCTAATGTCGCTAAACAACGTCCCTCCACTTAGGGACAAACAAAACCAAGATAGTATGTAGGTTCTCAGGAAAATGGATGATGGATGATGTCTTTGAAGAATACTCAAGTGTCTTTATGTAGATGATGACTGCTGGCACACTCCAAACAGGTGTTCTAGGCCACACTACTAAAGAGGAAAATCTAGAATATAGTATAGATGAATGTAGAACATGATCCAAACATAATATATCCCCTCTGAAGACAAATAAACCTCCTCTAGATGTTGTCCAAAAGTATCCATAGTCATGTAAAATTGTAAAGAATCATCATTTAGAGAATGAACACGAGGGTCAAAGTGTTCTCTCGCTCCAATAAAAGAAGGATCATGTCCATAAAAGAGAAGATGAATGTCATCAATGGTGCCCCCAAATCCACAAAATGTGACTCCACAAACAAGTCTAAAATACCTATCAAGAAGCCATCACAAGTATCTAGATCTAGAAGAAAATGAATATTTTGCAACACTTAATTAGAAGAAGCAATGTCTGTAGCAACACAAGCATCATCAACTACAAAAGTAGATGGAGGAGATGAAATGAATGAAGCAACAACTAGATCTTATGTGAGAACTCCTAAGTTCAAGAAGCCAAATGTCTCCTCTAAATCATGGTTCAAACTTGAATTGTGATTAACAACTAAAGGAATAATGTCACCATCAAAAGAAAACTCTACCAACGTATACAACTGAGATGAATGATCAACCATCCTAGTAGCAATGATCTCTTGACTCTCCACGTTTTGAATGATGATTGAATTAGGTGTGAACTCTACAATCCTCCCATCTCAATAGTGTGTAATATCATATATGGAAATAAGATTGTTCATCAAATGAGGAATACACAAGACATATTGAAAAGTGTTTTCCACAAAACTAATACATAAATTCTCAATTATACACATGTATGTATTGTTTCCCATCAAAATAGGAGATGTAGTACAAGGCTAAAAAGAAGAGAATATAGATTGTGAAGATTGCATATGATGAGATGCTCTTGAATCTAGTGTGAACACGAAAAATGGATGCTTTACTTTATTGTTAAAGAAAGGGATCCAATTTCACAATGTACACATTCATGAACAAACCCTTCAGATTCCAATGCAAAGGAGATTGAAATATGTGAAAGGGGATTTTCCTCAAGGCTAGAAATTGATAAAAGAGATGGAATTACAATGCAAAACTTGGAAAATGAAAGATGTTTGAAAACGTATTGTTGCATGCAAAAAGACCTAGAAAGATGAATATAAATGCAAGTGAAATAGAATAGGAAAGTAAAATAGAAAGTGCGCACCTGAAAATGTGTTGAAGGTTGGAATGAATACTTGAAATGCTACTAATCCTATAATTTTGACCTAATAGGACTCATTTTCCATTCTGGGTGAATTAGTCCCAGATCTGGAAAATTGTATCTGGGCCCGTTTTAGAGAAACAAGTATCTAGATTTGCAAAAAGTCTAAAAAATTGGTATAGTGGGACTCATTCACCACTAATCAAATATGATTCCACTTTGACTTTTCTGAAAACCTGACAGTCAAAATAGAATCTCAGTCTGCTCTTTATTTACCTCCAGGTGTCCTAATCTGAAACGTTGATTTTTGGCAATATGAGTGACTTATTATGGATATTTTGTCCTAGCCAATAGGGAGATGACTTCAATAAGTGTGCAACCTAATCTTCAATTATTTCCAAGTCTTCAAAGTACCTAAATCTGTAAACACACAAGGAGAGAAAGACAAGATATTGATTGTTAGGGCATGGGGGTATGCCTTAGTCAAACCCATTTTTAGGTAATTAAACCAAAATAATGAAATAAGATAATGAAGAATGAAATAATGGAATTCACAACTTGTCATGATGATAGATCTTGAATTTCTACAACAATGGATGAAGAATCTTCCCTTGAATGTTTTGAAAAATGATCTTGATTAATATCTAAATGACCTAACCCTAACTTGCTTGACCTAAATGCATGAAGAATGAATAATGAATGAATAATGAATTATGGTTTAAAAGCTTGTTTATATAGGTAATCCATCTAAAATTCCCATTAATTTGATCCCCAAGGCCGACATTGATGAAAATTAAACTTAAAACCTATTTTTTCCCTCTCAAACCCTAAAAAAAACTCAAATGGGACTCATTCACCATCCTAGGTGAATGGGTCCCACTTGGATGGGACTCATTCACCCCTAATGGTGAATTGGTCCCACCAGGGGTCTTTTACCAACTAGGATTTTGGGGAGTGAAGAGTTCCAACTTCTATCTTGTTCTAGTCAGTTCTTTGATCAAATCAAGCCTCAAGATGGACAATATGGGGTCATAGGGGCTTTTAATGATGATATAAAGGGTAATTAGGGATAGAAACACAAATTTCAATGTGAAAGTGTTATTAAATACACTTTACAACATAAAATGAGGCCCACTTAGCCTAGAAAGGCACAAGATCCAATGTGAATGTGTAAAACACATTACAACACTAGATTAAAAACATGTTTAATTTACAAGCCTTCTATATTAATGTGAAAATGAAATAAAATACATTTTTCAAAATTAAATTAGGGAAAAGTTAAGTTAATTTTAGCTTAAAACATGCCTAGGATCTAAGGTGGGTGTGTAAAATTCCTCACAACACTAGATAAAAGTGAAATTAAGTCCAACTTATAATTAATTATCCCCATATCCAACAAGGAGTACTTTTTTCTATGCTACATCTAGAACCCATCTCCCAGATCGATGACCTAGAAAAGATAAAAGAGCAACTCCTTTATATTTTGATCTAGAAGCTTGAACTTTGTCCTTTTTAGTCTATTTTGAAGGAGGAGGAGGTGATTTAGACATTCAATACAGAAAATCAATGTGATTATTTTTGAGAAGATGTTTCAACTCATCAATACCCTTCTTATAATAATAGTGTTCTTCATGTCCACCCTTCTTGCAATATGCACAAGTAGGCCTCTCCTTATTAGATGATTACCCTTTAGAGGGAGAGAATTTTGATTCATTATGTGGTTTTTTCTTTGTCTTCTTTAGCTTCTTATCAATATTCACTTATTTTTTCTATACCTTTGACTCACTAGCCAACAATGCATGTGAATTGGAAGACTTGATTAGACCCATGTTCATTAACTTAGCTTCCTCTTGGATTAGGAGATTCACAAATTCATTAAACTTAGGATCAATATATGATGCTCCCATAGAGAGCCAATAAGTATGAAAGCCAAAAACAAACACTAAATACTCAGGACCAAGCTTGGATAACACATCAGAATCAATTGTAAGTCCTCTTTATCAATGTTACATTCTTTCAACCGTGTTCTTAATTGCTTAACTTTTGAGATGTAGTCTTGGATGTGGTCAAAAAAATTTGGATCAAGATTCTTCAAATCGTTATCAATCTAATATGCCCTAATCCTATCTATTTTACCATACAATTTTTCAAAAGCCTCTTTAAGTATTTTGCATGATTCAACAGGAAATTGTAAATCAAATGAGAGTAATGAACATATGCATCCAAGTGTTTTCTCATGATCAATCTCCCATCTTGCTAATTATTTAGCATCAGTAGGTTGAGAAATGGTTTCCTTTAGATAGACCATTAGACCTTTTCCCATGAGATGTTTCCATATTGATTTTCTCCATGTAGCATAATTATGTGGAGTTAGGAGTTCAATTTGAGATTTCCTCATTGCAAGAACACAAATCAAGAAAAAGAAAGCAACCAAACATTGCAAGATTACCCACCCAAATTACTTAATCATGAAATCCCCCAAGCAATATTTGATTTGTGGCACTTTATATTTAGTGCAATTATAGTTGCCACTTGCCAAAAATAGTGATGTGGTCTTGATCTTGGTACATGAAAATGCCAAAAAAATGCCATAGCCTCAAAGTAAAGTTTTATAGTAGATGATATAAAAATTATTACACCAATGGAAAGTACATGAAAAAATATGTACTTTGAAAAATAATTCACCCAAAAAATTTATTGTAGGAGTAGGATATGAGCTCTTGAAGTTCCCAAAATGAGTACAAAGCAACAAAACCTATGATACTCTATTTTTTTTGGAAAAGACAAACACCAAAACCAAAATATGATTGCACCACTACAAAGAACATGAAATTCTGCCCCAAATTTTTTTTAAAAATTGCTCAAAGAAAGGATTCAAAATGAGCATGATATGTGTGTTTGAAAATCAACTCCCAAATTGAAAATGCAAATTGGGAGGGGGATTTTTTAATAGAAAAATTGATGACACCCTACTAATTTTATCAACCTACGAGGATAAACTTTATGGCTCAACACCCATCAAAATGACCTCTTAGTGAGTTTTGATGTGGTCTCTCTTTTCACCAAAGTCCCCATCTTTGACTCTTTAGAATTTAAGAAAAAAGTCAAATGACGAGGTTGCCTCTTTGGTTGATTTTTGCTTAAGATCAACCTTTTTCTCTTTCCAAGGTACCATCTATGAGAATGTAGATGGATTCTCCATGGGTTTCCCCCTTTCCCCCATCATTGCCAACCTTTACATGGAACATTTTGAAGAAATCGCTCTCTATTCTTTCCCCCTCAAACCAAGGTGGTGGAAATGTTATGTGGATGACACCAACATTTGTTGGCCGGATGGCTTCGATAAATTAGAAGAGTTCCACAAGCACCTTAATAGCATATCTCCTTGCATAAAATTCACTAAGGAGATTGAATCTAACCACTGTCTCTCTTTCCTTGACATTTTGCTCCTAAAAAAATCAAATGGGTCTCTCGGTCGGCAAGCTTTTTACAAGGCCACCCACATCGATCTCTACCTCCATTCCTCTTCTCATCACCACCCCATCCAAAAATTTGGTGTCCTCGAGACCCTAGCTGGAGGGCCTATCATATTTGAAATGGTGAAAACTTAAGCCTTGAGCTTTCACATCTTCAAAAAGACTTCTTATTTAATGGGTAATCCAATAAGAAAATATCTTGAGCCTTCAGCAAAGCCAAATCAAGCTTTCAATCTATCTCTAAACCTAGCAATTCTTCAGTCCCCCCTTGTGCTTCTCTTCCCTTTTTTTGATGGTATATCCAAAAAAATCTCCAAGATCCTTCTCAAAAAAGGCCTTTGATGTTCCTTCAAGCTTCATTCCACCCTAAAAAATTGCATTCCCTCCCTCAAAGACTCTAAGGACATCCTTCTCAACTCCGAAGTCTATAAGGTTGTTTTCTCTTGTGGCACCCTGTACATTGGCGAAATGGGTTGCTCATTCATCACCAAAATTAAAGAGCATGGCGCTGATATTAGACATGAACGGGTTCATAAGCTAGCCGTGGCCAACCACTTATCTTCAACTAAGCATCATATTTGTCTTGAAAGCACCCAAATCCTTTTTAAAGAAGAAAAATTCTTTAAGAGAAAGCTAAAAGAAGCCATTGAAATCAACAACCATCCTCGTAACCTGAATCAGGATGAGGGATGGAGTTTAAGCTTGTCTTGGCACTTGATTTTAGCCAGCTTGTGAACCTATCATCCCTGCTTGGATCGTTAATCCTCCACTTTTTCCTCCCTCTTCCTCTCTTTTCAGTCTTAGTTTATCTTCATTTCTTTCCTTCCCATCTTTCAGGTCCTCTCTTTTGTTATATCTTAAGCTCTTTCTATGTTTTTAATATTAGTGCTTTTCTTTAAATTGTATACATATATGTGTATATACTATAATACATAATTATATATGTTATAAATATGTATTATAACATATACAAATTTTTTTTTGGTTCGTCCTTTCATTTTTTAGTATTTTATTTTTTTGTCTCTTCTTTTGATGGTCTTTTTTCTTGTCCTTGTGTCTTTTTATTTTTTGTCATAATTTCCCATTTATTTTCTAATTTTTGGTTCTCTTTTTAGTCCTTTTTGTTCTTTTGTTTGTTTCCTATGTTTTATTCTTCCTTTTGTCCTTTCATTTTTGGATTTCCATTTATTTTATTAATTTTTTTTAATTTTCTCTTGTATTTCTTTTAGAAATTAATTTATTTTCTTTATGGGTTCCTATTTTCTTTCATTACTTTATGCTTGTTATTATAATTCTTACTTAGTTTTCTCTTTCCTTCATTTTTTCATCTTTCATTTAGCTTTTAATTAATAATAAATTTCAATTATTTTCTTCTTGGGTTTCATTTGTTTTGATATATATACTCCACTTTATACCAATCACCCTTAAATTTTTAATCATTTTGAAGTAATGTAATAAATTTATTACAAATTATGTAATAATATCTTGAATAATTCCCCTTGTTATACATGTAATTATTAATAGGTCAAGTCATTTCCCTACTCCTTGGTTCCTATGCAACCATTGCACTTCATCCCTTCTCTAACCTTTTTAGGCAATTCCTTGTCTATATCTTGTCATTCTTCTCTTAATGCTCTCTTTTTCATCCTGATGATGGATCACGGAGTGTGATCCGAAACATTAATGCAAAAAATTCACACACAATCGAATCTATAAATATTTTGCAATTATCTATATGGATTGTGGAAATCTGCTATCTTTGAAAATTGAAATATGCTCCTACCCGCAGAATATTCTTTGGATTTTCTACATAAAATTGACATCTTTTAGAACGTCACCATTCCAACCATCGATGGAATATTCTATAGCTAGAATCTTTATGGGGCCAAAATATTCTTCGAATGGCCAAAATTTGCAGTAGAATTTTTCATTGTCCATTTTATTTTTCATTCATCAAATTTCATTAAACTCTTCACTAGTTTTATTCAGGTCAAGCTGGAATCTTCTTGGTCGCATGCTTTGACCATCATAGAATCTGGTGATGGGATGTCGAGTTTTGATGCCCACGTGGACCAATGAATTAGTGTTGTGTTTTGGCTCTGTAGTTGCCTATGATATTGCTATACCGTGTACTATATAGTATTTAAAAACAAATGCATATTTTTTTTGTTTTTTATTTTATTTTATTTTAACCAAAAAATTTATATATATATTTTTTAAATTCATACCATTGACCTACAATAATGGTGATCCATATTGCGAAGGAGGGACTTTTTTTTCCTCAAACTTTGGGTGAAGTGCTTGGATTTTTACAATTTGATAGTCAATCTTAGGGTTTTTTCCCTTCTAGATGCAATAGCAGGGTTAGATTTAACCCAAAATGCTCCAAAAATGTAGCTACCTTTTGGATCTGGCAATAACTATTCAACTTCAAACCCTCATAGATTTGGCCTCATATGTCTGATTTTGATGAAAAAAAGGAAAAAATGACCATCTCAAACCTTCTAAACTCAATGGTGAGCTCAAATTTGCACCAGCATGCTCTATTTTGAAACTACAATAAAGAGCCTTTTGGATCTGGCAATAACTATTCAACTTCAAACCCTCATAGATTTGGCCTCATATGTCTGATTTTGATGAAAAAAAAGGAAAAAATGACCATCTCAAACCTTCTAAACTCAATGGTGAGCTCAAATTTGCACTAGCATGCTCTATTTTGAAACTACAATAAAGAGCCACAAAGAGGAGCCACCCAAATTTGGTATTTCTTTCAAGATTTTATGATTTTGTAGATCATCATACAATTCAAGAGAAGGTAATACTCAACTTTTAATGATTTACCAAGATCTCTTTAGAAAATGGCTATCCAATGGCACCCAACCTACTCTGATACCATTTTAGAATCAGCTATGGAGATATCCTGCCAAGATCTTGAGGCCATATGGAAAGCACAAAGAGAGAATATGAATATGAAAAGAATAAACTATATTCTTCTCAATTATGATTCAATGTTGTGTATAATGTTGTAGAGACCCCTTGGTTATATAGCCAATGTGAGATACAAGATGTCATACGATTATAACAAGTTTCTTAATCATATCACACGAGACAACTTCTCACTACTACCAAGTCACATGTTTTATAAGTCAAAAGATAAGATAACAACTAATGACAACTAACACCTTCTAGAAATATTTCTTCCTAAGACCTAAGTAAACTTAAACTGTAAATAAGTCCCCTAGTAATGAATTAACTAGGTACAAGACTTATTTACACCAATATGATCTAAAAAAAACAAGTACAACACATAGGTGTCAAACTTCTTGTACTACATCCTAGGAGATTATTTTAGAGCATGCAAATATTTTCTCAACTTTCACACCAGATTCTCTTTCCCTTTTGCAATGAAACTCATTGGCTATGACATGCAAATCTCCTCAAAATCACCATGAAGGAAATTTTTGTTCACATCCATTTGCTTAACTTCAAAGTCATAATCTGCTACAAGTGATAATAATAAATGATTGGATGATAACTTGGTTACAAGATATAAAATCTCCCCATAATAAATTCCCTCCATTTGGGAATATCCCTTCATGACCAACCTTTCCTTATGCTTCTCAAAACTACCATCACCATTTTTTTCTTGGTCATGCTTTTAAATCCACCTAGCTTACATCCTATTGGAAAGGGTACTAGATTCCATGTATCAATCTTTTTTAATGCAACCATCTCTTCATTCAAGGCTTCCATCCATGAATTTGCATCATGCATACCCATATCCTCTTTGAAAACCCCATGTTCATTAGTGTTAGAAATCAAAGAAAATGTGTAATTGGAGTCCAACATATAATACCCAAATCTATTGTGTTGTCATCCTTTTTATGTAGACCTCCTCAATGTGTGAGGTTGAGGTTTTGGCTCTTCTTTAGAGCTATAAAAGATGCTAGAGCTATCATCATCATCAGGTCCACTAGGAGTGTGTAGTTCATCATTTATAGGAGTATGTGGAATTTGAACCACCTCCTCCTTCTTCTCTTCCTTAGGAACTCTAGATGTAGATAAACTATGGAAGGTTTCAACTCATGAAATATTACACTTTTACTTTAGAGCACCTTCTTTGCAACCAGATCCCAGAGCTTGTACCCTTTCACACTGACACCATAGCCAATGAATATACACTTCATTACCTTTTTCTCCAACATAGATCTCTTCACATCATGTACATGAGCATATACCTCACAACTAAAGACTCTAAGATGTCTTATCAAGGGCCTCTTTCCAGACCATGCTTCAATGGGTGTCTTTTTGAAAAGAGTTTAAGTAAGATATTTGTTGATTAAATAACATGTAGTGGCTACAACTTTAGCCCAAATCTTTTGTTAAAGTCCAATACCACTCAACATACTAGACTAGCCCTCTCCATCAATGCTCTATTCATTTGAGTCTCTGCTACTCCACTTTCTTGTGGGGTGTATGGATTTATTTTGTCTCTCTTGATCCTATGGTCCTTATAGAACTAATCTAATTTTGTGGAATGAAACTCACCACCATTATTCATCCTCACAAATTTGAGTTTTCTACTAGTCTCTAGGGTTTCCAACCAATGACTTGAACTCCCTAAAGTGGTTGAAAAATTTAGATTTACTTCTGAGGAAACATACAAATGTCATTCTAGAATAGTAATCTATGGATGAGATAAAATACATAGATCTAGATAATGAAGGAACATTATCTAGACCAAACACATGAGAATGCACATAATCCAAAACCACAAAAGATTTACGAGAGCTAGAATACAATTAAACATAATGTTATTTTCCATATATATAATTTTTGCAAAAATCAAAATCAAGATTATAATCATCAAGGCCTTCAATGAGCCTCTTATATTTTAGGTCTCTAAGACCCTTCTCACCAATATGGCCAAGAATTTGGTGCCACACGATTATTTTATTTATTGGGAGGTTCATCTCCAAAGCATTGGCACCCTTAGGTACCTATAAAACATGACCATTAGATGTAGTCACCACATTCTTTTTCTCTACTCAATTTGATGGAAAAGATGATGAATTTAAAGTATATTTCTTATAATTCACATAAACACCACTACGCTAAACTATGCATGCATCCAACTTATATAGATTGTCAATCTAAATATCCTTAGAAAGCATCATAGCACATCTGGTAATCTTACATCTATTACTCAAGAAAACAACCTACCCTCCCACATCAACCAACTTATTGAGAGTAGGTTTTCTTCCAAATGAGTGATGTGTAGAACACCATCAATCCCCCTCACTCTACCATCAAGGAATTGAATTATTAATTTTCCATGGCTAACAATCTTCAAGTGAGATTCATCACCTAGATACACCTTCCCATCATCATACTCTTCGTACTTTGAGAACCAACCTCTTTGAGAGGTCATGTGGAAAGAGGCAACTAATTCAATTAGCCACACATCTTCAAATGCATGTGTTGGAAAGGCTCCAAAAAATGGATCTACATCTTCATAAAAGGATTTAGAATCATGTTTATTAATTTTCTTCTTTTTCTCATCTTTGTAGTCTATCCAAAAAAAATTGGATTCCCCATAGTTCCAACATTTAGCCTTGGAATTTTTACTATGGGACTTAGATCTCTCCTTTGATATACAACAAAAAAATAGGGCCTCCTTGGCTATCTTGGAAGAATTCCTCTACATCTCTCTAGATAACCACTGAAACATAGAAAAATATAGCATAGGTTCACCAAAACATAGGGTTTATACTCAATTTGGAATGTTTCACCAAACTTACTATAAATAGAAAGAAAAAAATGGGGCCCAATGAATCTACCAATTTTCTATAAATCATTTAGGTGAGTCAATTCTATGGAAGATCTAACCATTTCCTTTATATGTGTGTAGACGAGGGGTAGAGTTCAAACAACACTTTTGGGAGATGAAAATAAAATAGAAGCTAACCTCAAATATGTAACCTAAGACCTAATTCATGTAGATGAAGCCTATATCTAACATAAACAAACAATTTTGCATTTTTTGGATGAGTGGAAGACACTTAAAACTTCCCTGAAAAATTAGTTATTAAGTGTTTTGTTTGGTTTCAAAGTGTCTTGATACAAATTTTTGAGCTGAATTTTTGGGAGCCTCTGAAGAAAAATCTAAGATGAAATTTTCCACTAGTTTCACTTAAAAATGATGGGAAATAAATTTGAGATCTGAGTTTCTGTGATCTTGACAACTTTTCTTGCAACTTTGACAACTTTTGCAACTTTTGTAATTTTTCCCTTTAGAGATTTCCAATCTTCAATTTTCCTTCAACCTAAAATCTACAACACAAAAACAAGAGAAGAATTTTTTTTTTTTTTGGTGAATGGAGGTTTTCCTTGCTCAAATGCTATTTTGGTAATTAAATCTTTAATTGAAATAAAACATGAAAGTAATGATGAATGAATAGTGCAATGTTATGAAATAACTTGCACAATAGAAGAATATGATATGAAATATGCTGCAAATACTTGATAATAACGGAGAATAACAAGCCACTTCGAGGGGGCGAACCTCCAAATATCTCTAATGAGAACACACTTCACAACTTGATGATGAAATAAGACTCACAACCTCCTATATATACCTATTTATGCCAAGGATATCACCTAGGCCGACTTAGACACACCTATATAAGACTTAGGTCGACCTAAACAACTAAATAACAATATACTAATGATAATATGACTTAATAGAGTTAAGATAGCCACAAGCCGACTATTCATAACCCGATGTACAATAATATAAAGGGTGTAGCATGCCCCCCTTCTTCAAAGAAGCATTGTCCTCAATGCTAATCAAGTTTGGATTCTTTTGAATGAACTCCTCATCCTCCCATGTAGCATCTTCAATTAGAAAATATTTCCTTGTAATGAGGTAACTTGGAATTGTTGATGTCACCAGCTTCTTCATGCGTGTCTGGAAAATTAACTTCAGCTCCAAGATGTGTCTTCCCTTTACATCAAGCTCTTGATGGCGATGAATGTGTTCTTCCTTTACCTGAACCTTTTGATGTGTCATAGAGGAAGAGGTGAGGAATAATATATGGTACCCTCGCATTGGTTGAATAGATTGATTAGGAACTTCTTCTTCATTGCCTTCTTTTGCTTCTTCTTTTGGTTGGTCTTTTGCTTCTTCTTCTTCTTGTGTTGTTGCTTCTTCTACTTCTGCATATGCCTCTTCTTCTTCTTCTTCCTCTTCTTCTTCTTCTTCTTTCGCTTCTTCTTCTTCTTCTTCTTCTTCCTCTTCTTCTTCTTCTTTCGCTTCTTCTTCTTCTTCTTCTTCTTCTTCTTCTT
>VDFB02027631.1:0-33522 GCA_007258455.2 Sequoia sempervirens | reverse complement strand
GTAATCAACTCTTGGTTTCCTTCAAATCCCCCAACCACTTCCTCTGTAACCATTTTTCTCCTTTCCATCACCCTCTTTGTGTAACCTTCACCTTCCTCAGGTTGCTTGGTTACCTTTCCATTGTCTTTAACCAACCTTAAATTTCCTGAGACTTTGGAGACCAAATCCACTTCCACTTTCTGCTTCCACTGACCAACCTTTGTGATAATTTCTAGTTCATCCCACTGAGTTTCTCTAGGATTCATCTCCACACAATTTTTGCACATAAACCTTGTTTCCCTTGAAGTATGTTTTCATCTACACATAGAAATGTTCCTAACTCATTCCCAATCAACTATAATCCCTCTCTACTCCAATATTCCAATGGTCTATTGTGAAGTTTGATTCATACCAATTTTTTCTCCATTTCATGGTTCATTGGATCAACGTTTGGTTCCTAGTCCTTGAGGTAGAACCCTGAACCTTCCAACAATTGCAATCTCTCTTCTAGAATATATTTTTTGAGCTCATCAATTGAGCATTCCACCAAGAGGAAATTTTTTGGCAAAAAATTAATATTAATTTCTTCACCCCATCTATCCATCCATAATTTCATTGGTTTCCCACTTGCATGGCCACGACCACACATTTCACAAAAAAACACATACCTTCAAATGATCCTTTATCAATTGAAGTGCTTTAGATGAAATTACCATGGCTTTGATTTTCAGGTTGTTTTTTTAAAGATCCTCACTCTTGGCTTATTGGGCTTAACATGCCAATCCCTGTTTCCTCACTGCTAGTGGGTCTTCTTTATTTTTGAGATCCCTTTGTTTCACCAGTTTTGTTCAACCCTATCCCTTAGGTTTAACTAGATTGCATTTTCCCTTATCGTGAAATGTGAGATCGATTCACCTAGATCTTCATATTGATCCCATCCTTCATGTTTCTTTTGTTCAAAATGATTATCACCAATTCGATTGGCCTGATCTTGAGCCCTATGCCCATCCACCAAAGTCATGTATCATTATCCATTATGTTCCCCTCCTTCATTTTTCCTATGCCAACCATACCTACTTGTTGGTGTGACATTCCAATTCCTCTTATCGCGTTGTTCATCAACTCTTGTTTTCCCTCGGTTCCCCCATTCATCACAATTCTCTGATCTCCAGTTTCCATTATTATGGCTCATGTCATGGATTTTTTTTAATTATTTAATTCTTTTTTTTGGCACCATCTTTAACATACATTAATTTTGGTTTTTAATGTGTGTTGTTGAAGTGTTGGATTTCCTTTCTTAAAATTCATATTGTATAAATTTGTAGCTCGTGCACTTGTTTAGAAATAACAAAAGGTATATTGTGTCTGATTCATGTTGTTGGTTAGTTTGTTTAATCAATAGAGATAAATATTTTGAAATATAAATTATTTTTGTTAAGCATGACAATATAGTTATTAAAATATATCTAATTGAGAGCTTAATTAGCTCCAAATTAAAGTCACGGTAGCATCTAAGGTTATTTAGTAGTATGGAAGTTGGTTCATATAGTTTTACAACTTCACATAAATTAGAATGGAAGGATTTATTGGTGCTCATAAATTGGGCCCAAGTATCCAAATGATAGGATTATACTCATGGAAATAACTAGGTAGTTATGTGAGACACGTAAGGACTGAGGGGATAAGTATAGGGAAAGGGTCCAATTCCAAATAGTAATAGAATTGTATGCATGTCCTCTACCAAGTGATAATGGATTTGATATTGATATCCAAAGTACAATCTACACTTTCATAGAATATTGATTTCCTTTAACCTAAGAGGAAATATGGAGAAAGTTGTAGGAGCCCACATGAGGAATATTCCACATCTTGAAGACTTCTGGGCAGATTGTATTGATCACCATGAAGTAAGGAAGATGAATTATTGAAAACTAACTACTTTTCAAATAATAGAATTTGGGATATATCCAGCCCTAGATAAATTATTAGATGATGGTAAAGTGCTACAAGAAGAATAGGATAAAGAACAAGTATAACTATAACCCATCCTACCTTTGAATTAGGAAAAAGAAGAATTAGCATCTCTTGATGAGATATCTAGAGAGGTCCCAAATTACATCCATTTGTGGCTAACAAGAAAGATAAAATAGCTAGTAGCTACATGAGTAGTCTTCAACTATGGAGAAGAAGAGACCTCCAAGAAGATAAATAAAGGAAAGACTAAAGTTGATGTTCCTCCTAAACAATGAGTAGAGGAAAAATAAAAAAAATCATACAAAGGAACAAGGATTGAAACTAGCCAACCTACTAAGAATGTAACTACGATAAAAGTTGTAGAGGTTGAAGAAGAAAAATAAATGGAAGAAGATACTCCAATAAAAAGGAAGAAGAGGACAAAAACAACTGAACCTCCTCTACATGCCTCCTCATTGGAAACTTTAACTAGAGCTACTCCTATATTCCAATAGAACAAGAATTTCCCCAAGTAATTATAGTGTTAAATGGAGTTAGGATGCTTTTTTGTATTATCCTCTTCTCCTTCTCCTATTCCATCTATCATTACTTAAGTCTCCACTCATTCATTTGGAACCATTGTTCCACCTCTTGCTACAACTACCATTTATTCCATTCATTCAACTAACCCATCAAATAAAGAGATTATCATAACTCAAAAATATCATCTTCCATCACCAATAAGGCCATTCCATTAATCCCATCTAACTCTCCTCTCTCCTTATCCAACATTGACAAAGTAGTGGAAAACTAAAAATGATACAAGTTAGACATAACTTTAGTAGGCCAAGTTTCAACTTAGATTCAAGAAGTACCTACAAGTACAAAGGACACATAACTAAAGGAAGTTACACATCTGAGCTATAATAAAGAGGATATAGTTAATAATCAACAAGAATCCCAATTAGATTCTCAATCAACTCCAATAATAGTTGAATCTACTCACCCTAACATCTAAGATATACAAGCATATCAACCATTAACCATTGAAGAGCTAATTGAAAGTGATAAGATTTTAGAAGAGAGAAAAATAACAAGCACAACAAGAAGTTATGCTCTAGAAAATTATGTAGATACCTTAGTTTCCTCCACCACAAAAAATGTAGCAAGTATCATAGTCTCTACCAGAGTAGGTACTAGATACCTCTAATTCCAAAGTCTTGGATACACGCACCTCACTAGTTCCCATCTAGATTAAAAAGAAACATTCATAATATACAACTAGTAGTAAAGCCAACATCTAAAGACTTTTCTACAATAATGGCTATGCTAGACACACCTATACCCAAGAAGAAACCAAGAAACCCATCTTCAATTGCTATGGATACCTCTCGAGCCAACATAGTTGATATAGCTACCCCCATGGTAGATAAAGATGATAGGGATCTTGTAGTAGTTGATTACCAAATCACCATTTCCAATATGAGAGTATAGATAAGAGCACAAGAGATAAAAATGATTTAGAATATAATAACTATAATAGTATTTCAAATGGATAAGGATCATAAGACTAAGAGGGAACTCAAAGAGTAGGTATCAAAACTAACTAATTATATCAAGCAACTAGTTACTTCCCTCCAAATTGTGTACGTATCAATAACTCCATTTATATTATCATAGAAAGAAGCATCTTCACTATACAAGATGAAACATGTAGAAAGGGAAAATAAATTTTGGATGGAGAAATTGTATGGCCAATACTACACTTGGTCATGAATGAAGCTTTGAGATTCAAAGAAAAATTTAAGAGCTTGGTTGAAAAGATCAAGGGCTTCATGAATGATTGTGAATAAAATTTGGGAACAAATTCCCAAAACTTTCCAAGGATGAAACTTATGAGCTAGATGGATCCATAATTGCTCACAAAGGAGACCATATTGAATACAAAATTGTTCAACCAACCACTCATATGGGTGGAGATAATAAAGTTTAGAAATAAACTAGAGGATAACCTTATAGCGTTGGATAAGGCAAAAAGAGAAGTCACAAACATCTAGTGTGGCATTTAGATGATCCTACATGACTTGAAAATGTAATACATTAATCATGATGATGGTAGCATATCCTAAAACCCTAAAGAACTGTTTGAAGAACCTCCTCACCTCAAATTTTGGAAAATAGTCATTCACCTTTAGTTCATATTCTTTGGATGTAATGATGAAGTTTAAGGCAACTATTGGAGCATATGAGAATAATATTCCAAAGATGAGAAAAAATTATAATACTTTATTTTATTTTCGTGGAACATTAAATTTTAGGTATACATTTGAAAATATAATAGATATACATTTTAGCTATACATTCATGAATATACTAGATATAAATAAAATCAAATTTGCATTGTTGGTGTTTAGGGATTATAGGAAGCGAGAAGCTAAAAAGGATATACCTATTATAGAAGATATATTTTATGGGGATGAATCTAAATGATCATGTCTATTTTTAATTTGAATGTTAAGAATTGTAATTGTAGTGTCTTTTCAACTTTTTATATTGAAATACCTTAGAACTTGTGCAAGATGATGTACTAAATTTTATAGAATCTTGTTACACTTTGAAACTTGTGCTATTGATTTCCAAGATGTTGGATTAAAGGGTTTTTTAGATTAATGTATAAGATCATCCTACCACTTATTTGTACATAAAATATTTAATATGATGTAAATATGGACTATAGATCCAAAACGATCCTAACTATTGAATTTCATACTAGTGATATTTCCTTCCTCTATAAAAGACCATTATTTTTATGTACTAAGGGTTAGAAATTCTTGAGCCAAAGATAAACTCCTAAATAAATAATTTATTCATTTTTAATTTATTTCATGATTTCCACAGTAAAAATTGAATTATCTATTATTATGCATGTATGAGATAGATATCTAACAAATCTAATTTATATCACTAGTTATTTGTTAATGATAAATGAACTTGTGTCATCAACATGAACATTTTTTTGTCATATTATAGAGTATCATGTTAATCTATTATAGTAATTGGATGTTTAATAAAGAATCATTTCATGATTTGAGGACCTTTTGTTCAAGATTCCACTCTCCTTTATGGAGCTAAAAATATTATCATAAAGAAGGGATTATTTTATGTGGATCTATATATTTGTACATCATGTAGTGGCACTAGAAATTCAAGATCTAGGTTATTCTAAAACTCTTCCTTTATCCCTTTTTATCTTTTGCTTTTTCTTTTTTATATATAATTGGTTAATTTAGAAATAAATTTAACATAAGAATTACAACATCAAAATAAAAGTAAATATTTAGTGATAGTAAAGTTGTTTCTAGAGAAAAATAATTTTTAGATATAAAATTCATGAAACATTATTATAGGGTTAACAATTTTTTTTTTTTTCAAATCTTTCGAATTGAATTAATTAAATATTAGATTTTGGTACAACATTATTTTGTAAGTCTCTTGATTGAACCAACAAATACATGATCCATTGAATTATTCAACCATAAACAAGAATTGATTACAAAAACCTTGGAAATAGTCTATTTCTACTTGGGATTTTCTTTCTTTCAAGAGAGGTGTGAGTCCATCTTGGATTTTTACCTTAGTTGAGAAGTGTGTCAAATCACCTATCAATAGAACATATAAAAGTATTGTAAGAGGGAGTTACACTTGTTGACCAACTTATGATGCATGTTATGACATGTCATAAGGTATATTTAAAGGGAGATAAATAAGCCAAAATGGACCACCCAAGTTGGTGAGTAGATTATGATAAGAGGAAAGAATATGTTGTTTTTAGTTTGTGGACTCATCCTGGGATTTGATGTTGGGACTTTTAAATAGGGATTTTGGCACCACATTTTAGGTGGTTTTAGGTCATAGTTTCCTAATTACTATAATTTGATGGTTTCATGTATTGCATCTCCTATTTCTTAGGTGTTTGAGATGGAAGTTTTGATAGCAAGTTTTATAGGTATTGTTATTCTAACAAAATCATTCTAGATATTTGGTTTTATTGATACTCTTGTAAATTATTAGACTCTAGAATTGTATTATAACCTTTTCTTACTAAATAAAAAATTGATTTGCTTTGGATTGTGGATTTTTTCTCCTCTAAGGGTTTTCCCCATGTAAGTCACTATACTATGATACATTATTTTTGTGTTTGCTTCCTTCTAACCATATGATTACTTTAATTTTTTCACATGTATCTTCTCATGGATTAGTGTAGGAAGCATCTTTTCACCTTTGCTTCCTTTCATGGTTTCTTGGTCCAATATACAAAAAGGGAATAAAGGGTCTTTTCTAGATTTGATAAAAAAAATTGATGAGATTTTTTTTAACTGTCTTTGTAATATTGATAGAAACATGGTCAATTATATCTCCCATTTATCTTTCTAACCACCATCTAGTTTATTGTTCCTTTAGCATTGTTAACTTTATACATTATAATCTAAACCAATTTTATAAGTTCTTTTTTAAGCTCAATGCTTCTCTTTTGAAAGAAAAATCTCTTCTTAATAGTATGCAAAGTTTGTGGAATATTTTTTGGTAGATGGTAAAGTTAATTCACATACTTTTAATTTATTAGTGTTTTTTTTTTTATCATCGAGCAGTGTCAAGGGGGCAGCTCCCATTTTATTGATATGAAGAAGAAATATTACAATGCTTCATGTATAATGCACCATACCCAAATCCCATGTACATAGGCCCTCTCAATTTGAGAAGAAAATAGTAAATCCCCAAGCCAAGGATGAAATACCCAAGGTCAATGAGAGCCTTTGTGATCACACCATTCTACTAACTTCCAAGACTCTGAATGAAATTTTTCATCAATGCATATCAGAGCAACACCACTATGAACCTTACCAGCCAAATGCTTGAAGATGTTGACCCCACCCCACCATACCACCTTATAGATACTCCAATGCCTCCACCATCGGTAGGCTCAACACCAACACCACACACAATCAGATTCATGACTCAAGCATTCGCCACACAAAATTCTATGGCATCCTCTTTTGACAATAAGCCATAAGACTTCAAGTCTTCCATGTGCAATAATCATGAGGGAATAGTATGGGAAGAACCAATAAGCATGGGCACACAACAACGTAGGAGCAACCAACAATAATTGGCGCTCAACACATTGGACCATCCCCATTAGATGTAGAGTAAGCAAGGTGCCTCAAAAAACCATTGGATAATGTCGATGTGGCACCAAAAACAGGCTAATTAGTTGTGGTCGGTGAGAAAGGATGGTATAGATCCTTGCAAACAACAATTTCTAGTTCAGGACAAGATAAAAAGCTATGTAATACAATTTTATCTTCCAGCCCCTTAATAGCCCTGTTGGCCAGGAGATCTGCAACACAGTTGGCCTCTCGGTACACATGTCAAATAGAGAAAGAATCTAGCCTAAAAATATTTTTCCAAATATTATCCACATGGTCATGTAGATGCCAAAAACTTATCACCTTAGACTTGAAAACATTTATGGTGATATGAGAGTCCCCCTCGATATCTATGGTAGTAAAGCCTTTGGACAAGCATAGACCGAGACCATGATCAATAGCCACCAACTCAGCCTCATTGTTCATGCCATCAACAATATTTTTGGAAAAACACCACACCATTTCACCATTTGAATTCCTTGTAATGCAACCAATCTTTGAACTCCCAAGGTTACCACGTGACACCCCATCAAATTTCATCTTCAACCTACCATGCAGAGGACACCCATTTGGCATCCTATCTTTTCTGCATCGAATCAACAACTGGGAAATGATAATGCTTCAACAATTTTAAACCTTTTCAATTCTGTATTAAAGCATCATCCCAATTGGTGTAGGGAGCATTGAATTTTTGAGCAGTACATGCATTAAGTAGTTTTGTTATACTTTCAACAAATGGTAGAAAAGAGATGATTAGAACTCTGCTCCTTCCCTTGAAAAATACGCCTATTCCACTCTTTCCATATTTCCCATGTGAGAATTGAGGGCACAACCATCCAAATATCTCCACAAAAGGATCCCCCTTTAGGCTTGGCCAACTTTTTAGAAAATTATATATATCATTTTGGCGAGCATATTGCCATTCCAACATACCACACAGTTGATCCCAACAATTCGCAGCAACCTCATAGTTGAGAAGGAGGTGGTTTGCACTTTTAGCTTTCGCTTTGGACATAGGGCAGTAGTTTGGCCCAACAATACCAACCAAATGTAGATGGTCTCCAGTGAGAATGCGTTTATGCATCGCTGTCCCAAGGAAGGCCCCACCCTTTGGTAGAATTGCCTTGTTCCAGTAGATTTTGACAAGCCAATCCATAGACACCCTTCGCAGATTTAGAAGTTGATAGCCCAGCTTAATTGTATACTTCCTAGAATTAGCACCACACCATATAGTGCTATATGGTTTAGGCATTAGAAAAAATTTCCTGTGATCCAGTTTAGCAATTAGTTTCTTTTTTCCTTGCTCACTAACGTGTAGGTTGGCAATTTTATGCTTGCTCCACCCCATCTCCCCATTGGGATATGTCTCTACCATGTTAGTAATATGTAGCTCCCCAAATCCATCTGATAAAAGATTGAATTCCACAAATTTGTCCAACTCATTTAGAGGTTGATGGCCATTCTAGGAATCACACCAGAATTTTTCCTTCTTGCCATCCCCAATGTGCCACAAAATGTGATCAATAATTATAGAGTGACACTCTCACATGAACTTCGATATATGAGATCTCAGGCCAGTGTTAGTAATCATGAATATTATAGTAGGTTCATCACTATCTAAATAATTTTATTCTCATTATTTTAACCCATAATGCATTTGAATTGGAGTAAAGCTTCCACACAAGTTTGGTGCCCAACACCTTGTTTTGTAGATCCAATTTTTTTATAGCTACCCCCCATTAATCCTATCCTCTTGCGTAGTATTCCAACTTAGGAGTGGAAATTTATGAGCTTCATTAGAACCCTCCCAAAGGAAATGTTTCATCAACTAATTCAAGGCCTGTTTCGCAGTCTTGGTAAGCCTTAAACAATACATTACATGTGTTGGGATCGCTACGAGAACTACCTTGATCATTGTCAATCTGTTGGAAAGAGACAACCATTTGCCCTTCCAACTCATGGCTTTGATTCAAAAAGCTTCAATAACACTATTCCAATGTGCAAATTTTGTAGCTCCTTGAAAGATGGGGACCCCGAGGTACTTACATGGAAGTTTCCCAATGCTAAAGCCTAAGAGATTTGATATACTTCACTGAGTTTGCCAATTTGTATAGAAGAAAAAGATAGCAGATTTATCACTGTTGATCTTTTGGCTTGACTTTTTAGTGTATTCATCTAATATTTCTTTGATTGCGTTGGCTTCATGGAGGTTGGCCTCCCCATAAAGCATAGTGTCATCAACAAACTATTGATGAGAAGGCCAATCCATGTTCTTTGCAACACAAATTCCATTCCAACAACCCCCAACTTTGCTGCTCTTTATCATTATGCTTAAAACATTTGCCATTATTACCAAGAGAAATGAAGATAAGGTATCAACTTGTCTAAGACCACGAGAGGAAGCAAAAAAACTACGTGGGGAGTTGTTTATTATGACAGAAAATATTATTGTTGATATGCAACCATATATCCATTCAAGCCACTCGTTGTAAAATCCAATTGCTTCCAACATGTTTTCATAAGAAAATGTCAGTTGACCCTATCATAGGCCTCGCTTATATCCAACTTCAGGAGTATAGCATTGTGTCTACTTGTCTGTATCAAATGAATAACCTCATTGGTAATGTTGTTACTGATAGCGCCTTCAAATTTTGCAAATTTGGAGGGCTTGTATCCTTTCAGTGTGTCGACAAAGGTTTGGTTGACAAACTGCTAAATCTGCCCCAGAGGTCCTCTTTACCGATTAATATTTTTCAACTCAGATGTCATCTTGCAAATCCCTTTGGTAGAATGTTTTTTGGTATATATGGTAACATGCCTGCTCAGTTTTAGGCCCCTAAGATGAGTTTTGATATGCTATTTAATCCTTTTTTGACTGCGACTGGACTAAAATTGGTGTTCCAAAAAGTTTTAAATTTCACAATTATATAGGCAACCCATTTCTCAGTTTGGTCTAAAACATCTCCAGCTCCATTTTCATCAAAAACAGAGGTCATATGATGCATTATTTTAATGCTTTTCAGTTGTGGTGAACACATACTACTAGTCGATTTACAAAGGAGGTACCTAAATTCTAATGGTTAGGCGAAATCTAATTACAAACCCATGTTTTAAATAATTGTTTATGATCGCTCACAAAAAATCATGGCTCTAGGTGTCCCGATTTGCGCGCAGTGAATTTTCTTCGTTTGGTTCTCAGGCAAAATTAAAAATTAACATTTTTTCTTTGTGTTGTAAAAGCTAATATTTAAAATACTTTACATATTTTAAATGTTATTGAAGCAAAAGTTGCACGTGAAAAGGAGGAATTAGGGAAAAGTTTGATTTTCCTTCCCCGCCAAGTGGGAGAAATGCTCATGGCTGTGGAAGTTGGTGGGCGAGTGGGGAAACTTGATGGGAGCTTGTGGAGATGATTAAACATTGGATAATGCTTTATTAAAACTTGGTGACGTTGAATTAAATGTTTTTAAATGTTTTATGCTGTCTATTCATTGTTACCTACCAACTTGTGAAAGCTCTTGCTGACGACATCAATTGGTAGCGGGGAAGTGGGGAGGAGTGCTAGGAGGTTAATGAAGTTTTCAAATACTTTATTAACAATTTTTTTTTAAACCTTGGTGTCGTGTAAGAATTTTAAAATGTTTTTTTTGGTTTTGTAAATGCTTTCTCGCCAGCCCGCAGCAACAAATGCTGCCGACAAAGAATGGGAGCGGGGAAGTGGGGAAAGGAATAGGGAAGCTTGTGGTTGAAGATAAAGTATTTAAAAACATTTTATTAAACATTGCTATATGTTTCATTGCTGTGAGGAGGAGAATTTTATTGTGGATGGAGTTACAAATGGTGTAATCACCTTTTTTTTCTTTTGGGGCAATTTTTTGTCTAAAGGTTCAATACAGTTGTTGCTTCATCCATAAGCTCTCCCAATGTGTTCCTTATGCCTTGGGAGCATTTTTGCAGCATTTCAAGCTTCCGTGGAGTGTTAGTGAGCAAAGAAATGGACCAAATACAATAATCATGACATGCATTTCATTCTTCTTTTGTTCTAATGGTTAACACATTATGTGGAGTTTTCAAATGGTTTGCAGGGAATTTGTTGTGCCAGAGGATTGACGAAGACAAGCATACACCCAAGAAATGGTGCAAGGTATTCAACTTGTGATATAGAAAATGAGTAGAGGCGGTGGCTACAGGACAAATATTTGACAAAATGTCAAATTAAAAAGCAGAAGAAATTGTGTTTTTCTAAGGAGTTTGCTTAATTAAAATGTAAGTTAAATGGCATTTTTAATTACCAGTAAATGGCTTTTACCGAGAAGTAATATTTTTCACTTGCAAGTGAAAATGAGGGCAAAAAACATGTTTTTACAAGCAAGTAAAAAGTTGCACAGGATTTACAAGTTGAAAAGGATGCAACAAACTTCAGTTGCAAATAAGGAGGGAAAATGGAGAGTAAAGAGGCATTTTCTAAATGCCATTTTATTGCAAAATCAAGGGTGCAGAGAGATTCCATGTGCCAACGTTGGATTCTTTTTAGGGCTTCTCTATTGTTTTCTCCTTTCTCTTAAGATGTAATTTCTTTTCCATTTTAGAGGCAGTTGCATAGTTTGGTCTCATGGGGAAATATGTCTTTGTAATAGGTCTGAAATGAATAAGTGTTGTTTTCAGATTATGGAATAGTATGGGTCATGTAATTGAGGATTTAATCATGGCATTGTCATATTTGTATGTAAATGACATAATATTCTGAATTGGTTATCTTCACAGTGTACATTGCATATATTTTGAATATGAGTAATCAAAGATTGTTGGTATTTGTCTTCTTGTCTATTCTTGAATGTCTGTTTAGTGTTATTACTTTCATTCAAAGAATGAATTAAATTGTATTAACATAAATAGAGGTTTATGCAACTATGTGCTAGGATTACTAAGTATGACTGGTTGAATTTTTGGTATCAATGGTGTAAGGAATCATCTGGCAGGCATAGTTATGACAGGGTAAATACTATGATGAGTTTTAAATTACATGGTTTAGGTGATTCCACCCTAGGATATGGAATTGGTTTATTAATGTTGTAGTTTCCTAAGATTATTTGTGGTAGCTACAAATTAAAACCAATTTTACTTATCTATTTTACTGCAATTGTGTGTGGAGTTTAATGCATTACATTTCTCATGTTTAAATCAAAAATTACCATGAAGGTTAGCCAAATCTTTAGGGTAGTATGTCTATTTAACAATTGAAGGAGAATTATCTATTTATAGTGTTATGGATGCTTTGACACATGAGCATCTATAAGCACACTGTCGGGATCACCCTCCTAGGTTTCATAGAGCCCAAAGTGTAGGGGAGAAAGGTTTTATATCAATCTTCTGTTCATTGGCCAAACCTCTCCTTGAATCTAGCCATTAGGCTTGACACCCCTTTAGGATTCAAGTTGATTGCAAATTTGGGAACCAACAGATACCTTCCATTATTTCCCTGCCAGGGATAAAGCCAGTCTGCTCCTCTAATATAATTGTGCCCATTATCACTTTTAATCAGTTTTCCATCGATTTGGAGATAATCTTGTAGAGAGTGTTACACAAGGAGATTGGGTGAAAGTCTGCAAAGAACACATTTTCCTTTTTCTTGATAAGGGAAATGTTTGTGTTGTTTACTTGGTTGAGCATTTTCCATTTTTTCCTATAGTATTCCATAATCTCCCATACCTCATCCCCAATAACATCCTAAAGCTTTTGATATACCAAGGCAGGGAAGCCATCAGGCCCCAAAGATTTGTTAGGGTGTAGCTCAAAATTTTCCTTTTTTACTTCCTCCTTTGTAAATGGAGCCATAATCAGTGCATTCATTTCCTGTGAAACCAAGTTGGGGATCAAATGCAACATTGAATGCATGTCCCTTGGGGCTACATCATCTTCGAGCGCAAGCATCTCCCGAAAGTAATTAACACCTTCAGCTTGGATATCCTTTTCCAAAGTTACAATTGAGCCGTCACTCTTAGTTATACTCTCTATCCTATTTCTAATCCTCTATAATTTAGTAGTGTTATGGAAGAAACTTGTGTTAGAATCTCCCTCCTTCAACCATAGTTCCCTTGATTTTCACTTCCAAAAGGTCTCCTCCTTGGCCAAAATCTCATTAAGGGCCTCCGTTAGGTTCTTCTGTTCATGAAACTCAGTATCTGTCATGTCATTTATAAGAATCTTCTCATTCAACTCTACCAACTTTTGTTCTAACTATAGCTTTTCACAAAAATATCCCTAAAGACATTCTTGTTCCATATTTTAAGCTTTTCTTTTAAGATCCCTAATTTCGTCATAAACTAGAAACTCCTTGTACCATGCATTGGTTTGGCTTCCTTCCACCATTTTTTCATTTTCAAAAGTAACTCTTCATTGTGAAGCCACATTTTTTCAAATTTAAAGCTACACAATGACGGTCTTTTGTTTGCATGAAAAGTAATAGAAACTAGACGATGGTCAGAACCAGAGTATGGCAATACTTCTACCTCCCACACTAAATTTGAGGTCAACCAACTAGTTGACAAAAAGAACCTGTCCAAGCATTCTGCAATATTGGAAAATCTGACCCTTCTGTTATTCCAAGTGAACCAACCTTTACTAGTTTGGGCATTGATGAGTTCATTTCTTGTAATAAAATTTTGGAAGTCTTTCATTGTTGTAGTTTCACTTGAAATCCCCCTATATTTTTCTTTACACTCTATAATGGCATTAAAATTGCCACCAAAGAGGGTATGTTGATTTTGTAAGTGATTTACTTTGTCTCTAAGGTCTAACCATAGTCTAAGTCAGGCCTTTGTTCTGATTGGACCATAGATATTAAAAATCCAGAAATGCAAATTTGAGTTGTAACACCGTACCTTGCACTGGATGTAGTTGTCATTGGGGGAGCAGTCAAAAATTGTATATTTTATAGGATTCCACATGGTAATTAAACCACCAGAACTACCAAAAGAGTCAACCTAGATCCCTTCCCACTATCTACACCTGGTGATAAAGTCTTTCACTTCTTTCCCATTCAATTTCATTTCCTATAACATCACAATGTCAACTTGGATGATTTCTAGATGACGCTTGAGCCATTGTCCTTTGTTAGGGGAATTTAAGCCCCTAACATTCCATATGATTATCTTCATTGCTTGCTCAAGGATGGGACACCTCCCTTGGATATTAAGAGGTATTATTTAATGTTTTCCATGCCCATTTCCTTCTCCTCCTCTTCTCTCTTTTTTTTGAAAGATTTCATTCCTGACTTTCTACTTCCCCCACAATTGAGTGATTGGTGTGCAGTATGGCTTATGTGTCTTTGTTCCAAAATAACTAATTCATCCCGAATCCCTTCCTCCTCTGCTTTTGAGCCTATTAAGGAATCCCCATTCCTTGCTATGAGATCCAATGGATCCCTCTTCACATCATTGAACGCATTCTCCTTAGCCTCCTCAAATATTTGTTTACATAGTTGGGGAGGAAGAGAGGGGGATGCAACCTTCTGCTCGCAACGCACCACAACAATATCTATCCTATTATGTTCACCACCAAAAATGTCCCAGCTCTCACATGGACTAGGCCTATATAACATTTGTAGAGATTTGGGAGATTCCAACCCTAGATCTTCCTTTTTCATACTATGTTTAGGACTAGGGGACCTCGATGTTACCCTTTTTTGAGTGATTAGACCAATTTTCTTGACATCAACTATCATCTCTTGTTCACTTCATGTTTTCCCTTCTTTCAGCGATGTCGTTTCAACTTGGTTGATCGATAGACCACCAAACTTGATCCCAGGAGGAATGGTTAGTGAGGGCTCTGAATGGAATTTTCCATTCTTCATGAAAGCCCTAGAAAATTGCTCTCGACTGCCACATTCAACGCAAAAATACTTGTCTTCAACTTCTATTGGTCGCTTCCACCTATCATTTCTAGAAATAAGGTTGATCAACTTCAATAAGGGCTAGATAGATATCAGCTGGATCTTCGCAAAGTGATTTGAATCATCATCCCCCATATCTAAGCCTATCACCACTCTAAGATTTGAGCTTATCTCCTTCAAGCATTCTCCATTCCAGTATTCTAGCGGGATATTGTAAAGTCTAACCCAATAATCTTCTTTCGATGGAACCATTGCCCTAGGGTTGAAATTGCAAGACCATTTTTTAGTGTATACCAATGTCTCTCCTATCCTCCAAATAGCTTGGGACAACACAACATCGCGCTCCTACTCACTTTCAAATTCAACCTTAAAGAAGGTCTTTGGTAGGAATGTGGGCTCCAATACATCCTTCTAGGTTTCTGCCACCTAAACCTTGATTTGTTGTCTGGTAAGTTTTTCCCCAATGACACACCCAATGAGTGCCTTGTGCCTTGGCTCCTCTACATCTTTTCCAGCTGAACATGAAACATCAATCTCCATACATTCATATGATCACTTCAGCACATGCCAAGACCCTATGCCTTCCTAGGCAAAAATTTTATTTTTCTGCTAGTAGATCACATACTTTTGATTTGGCAGTTTTTGACTCCAATGCGGGGAATTTGGTCCATAGTTGTAATGAAGCTTCTCTTTATTACCAATTCATGAACCATTCACCCCTAAAGTGATTGGAATCGATCTTTGATCCGCTTCATACCAATGGATCCCCTTCCAAGCTTCTCTCCCATCATCACAAAGACTTTCCTTCTCTGCTTGCAAGAGTTTCTCCTTCCACGCCCTGCTCCAATCAGGCTCTACCATGTGCTGGTAAAGCTTCACCATTGGTGTCTCCTTTTCAACATCTGCTGCCTAGTCTCTTGACGCGGACCTGCTCTTCATCTTGCGTCTTTGTTCACTAGTGGGGTTCTCCTCGATGACAAGGGGGTAGTATTTATTAGTGTTTTTAATGCTACTAAGAAGTTTTTAATAATTGTGGGAAAAAAATTTGCTAGGAAGAGAGAATCCCTTGTTAGGAATCAATATTTTGACCTTTCTAATGTTGAAAAGGAGATGCAAGTTAATCTCTGTGAACTTCTTTAGTAATAGAAGGTTGATTTTATCAAACACAATATATGAAAATTTTGTTAAAGTTAAGGGTGCAAAAATAATATCTAGGATTAACTAGTTAAAGTTGTGAGATAAGGGTTAAAAAATATATTTTGTGAAGGTAAATTTGCTAGAGAAAGGGTCTCTAGTTTGAATATTGATGGAGAATTGATTAAATATTATTGTAAGGATTATGAATTGTTTTATATAATTCTAAAAATATGTTTCTCTTCTAGAGGTGAGTACTCTTTGATCACTATTGTAGGGAGGGTATCAAGAAAATAGTCCTTAAATAATTTAGTGTTTTAGATTCTTTGAAGCTAAAGATGTCCTTTTATTTGGATGAGGTTAATTTCCATCTAGCTACTTAATCTTCTTGAAGATTTCATTTCAACTATACAATGTCTTCCTAGTCACAAGATCCCAAATATTGTACCCTTTAATATAATCATTGTAGTTGATAAAGATACACTTCATTATATTATAATGCAACTTTGAATACTTCTCCTTAGGTATATAAGCATTTTCCTTGCAACCAAAAACTTGAAGATGTTGAAGTGAGGGCTTTATTCGTGTCCAAACTTCTATAGGGGTTTTATCCACAAATGCTAATTTAAGAGACTTGTTAATTAGGTAGCACATGATGCTAACCACATCTACCCTAAATTTATAAACACTATTAAGTATAGACTCCTATCCCTCTTTTTCAATGAATTATTCATCCTCTGTGTACATTTTGTTGAGGGGTGTATAGAGTTTCCTTATGTGAATTAGATGAACAATATTAGCTATGTAACTTCATTTTTTTAATCTATATCATTTGAATAAGATAAGTTAATATAATCAATGTATGATAAAACCAAAACCATAATTTCAACATTCCCCAAACACAATCCATGAACTAAAATAAATAAAATTGTAAACAAAGATTTTAGCTTCCAAGGGCTTTCTAACACTTCTAGGGTTTTTCACCTAAAAGGAGAAAGATGGGCCAAAATAGGAAATGTATACACTCAAAATCAATGCAAGGATGGATGAAGTATGCCTAGGTATGATGTCTAAATGCAATAAACTGATAAAATAAATGATTTATTAATGCAAAACCTAAGAAATGCAAGTTGTTTGAAAACACTATGATGTATGCAAAATGACATAAGAATGCAAACAAACAATAACATAAATGAACAAGAATGGAGAGTTCCTAGAAACTGAAGTGTGATGTAGAAAGTCTCTAGAATCCTGTAGATTTTACTATTGAAGCCCACTGGGACACTTATGCCAAGCTGGGCGACTTAGTCCTGTTTTAGGGAGATTCTGCCAAATGGGTACTCAGAAATGTAAAAATCACATTTCAGGCTTGGCAAGTGGGACTAATCCACCATAGATGGTGACTTAGTCCACTTGGGAATTTTGGGAAATTCAGGATAGGAATCTGTAGCTTTTGGTCTGCACTTCCCTTCTTGACAGGTGTTCGGTTCAGATTTTGTAGAAAATGGGCTGAAAGAGGTCTCCAAGCTTCAATTAGGGCTTTGTTGGTCCTTGGATGACTTTGATGGATTGTTGACCACTTTTTAACACCTTGCTCTTTGAAAAATTTGCATATAAGACCTACAAACACACATGCAAAGAGGGGAAAAAGGGTTAAGGGTTAGAGAATAGGGGCTTTCCTTGGTCAAACCCCAATTTGGTATTCAAACCCTATGAAATGAAATGAAATAAAAAGAAAATGATGAATGAACAACATGCAATGTCACAAACTCACCAAACCCTTGATGTTGAAAAATGAAGATATGTAACAAGATGCTCCAATGGATGCTTGATGATGCCTTGGATGCTTGAGAATGATTACGTAAATGAATGGATTGCTTGAATAATGAATTGGGGGTGAAAATGAGAGAAAAACCCTTTATTTATACTTGATTTTACAATATTTCTCGAAAATAACACATCACAGGCTGACCTTAAGGTCAAGAGAATAAAATCCTGCCAAAAAATTAAAATTATTTTGATTTTTGTGCCTAGTGGGACCAAGTCGCCCCAGGTGGCAACTTGGTCCCACTAGGGAAATTTTATTGGGTGTCGAGGATTGAAGTGCATTTAATGAGGTTTAATGAGAATTTTCTAAAAAATACACTTAAGTAGGGTCGAAAAGTGCATTAAGGGGTCATTTAAACATAAGAAAGGGTTGAATTATTGATGACAAGCCTAGAAAAGCATGAGAGTTTGTTACAACTCTTTACAACACTTTGAAATAGGACTTGGTAAGTGATAAAAAGGGGGTTATTTAAGTGAATTATAATGAAATGGTCCTAGAAAAGTTTGAAAGTGGGTTACAACACTTCACAACACTTTTACAAGACATCCTAGAATTCTTAATGATTCACAAGGGTCCAAGACCTAATGTGAATGTGTTGAGCACATTACAACATTAAATCTAGGAAAAATCAAGCCAAAATCACCAGGAGGGCCTAAATATGAGAAAAAGTAGAAGGGTTACTTTTTCTGCATCCACAAAAATTAAGGTAGTAAATATTGCGGCTTAATGTAGGTCTAAGATATAGATAGATTCATTTATCCTTCTTTAGATCACATGCAAATATTTTATCTATTTAGGGGTAAGCATACCAGTAATTTTAAATTTAATAGATACAAACATCACTTAGAATTAAAGAATACTTGGGTCCTTGTAAGCAAAGGTGAGGATGATGTGTTTTTTCATACATTCGATCAAAGCAATTTTGAAAAAAAAGACATGAGTTAAAGCCCTCCATATCACATTGATTAGGAGTTTACATATTAGTACTAATGTAGAGAATACTTTGGATGCTTATGCATTAATGATATGAGGATTAGGTCATAGATCCCAATAAAATGTATGCCAAACTTGTGATCACTTTACAAGAATGTTCCAAATGTGATAGGTACAAATTCAAACCAAAATACTTTGCATACATGTCATAGAAATTGAAATGCATGTACGGGCAGGTGCATGAAGTTGGTCGCACTTTTGTGGCCAAATGGGAACAAAATTTGGAAAGACATAACGCGCTCGCGTTATATGTGATTTTAAAAGAAAAAAAAAAGTCAAATGTGTATCATTTGCTCTTTACTATTTCTCAGCTCTGCCCGCGACCAAAAATCCTCACTTTCGCGCTCGCGTTCTAGGAGGAATGATTTCTGCAAATTTCATCAAGAACAGTTGGATTTTGTTTGCAAATATGGCGCCACAACGACGAAGAGATGCGGGAGGTAAGTATTGTTTGCTCTTTGTTTTGAATTTGTTAGTTTGAAATTGATTTTGTTTGTTTTAGGTTAGATTTGATTGTTTTTTTAAAAAATTGTAGGAAATCCTACAAATCCTCAACAAGAAGAGGAGGTAAATCCTTAATAGCAAAATCCTCAACAAAATCAACCTCCCCCACCATTCTCTCAATTCCCTCCTGGCACTCAAGAAAATTTGAGGAGTGAAATTGAGAACAATAGAAAACAACTTGAGGATCTTATCAGTAGGTTGAGTGATCCAAATGCTTCAACCACAGAAAGAATGCTTCTAGCAAATTCATTGAAATACATGTTAAAAAATGTAGATGCAATCACCCAACAAATATCTGGATGGCAAGATAGAGGTAGATAGCCAGGGCATATTATGCAGACAAATTATCATATAAACAAGTAAAAGATTTAAAAATTACTAAAGGTGATTTGTGCTCTCTATTCACTGACCTAAAACAAATCAAAATCTTACCCTCAATGCAAAGAGTTTCCTATTCATTGGTGCCACCACCAAGATATTAAGAACCATTTTTATGAAAGATGGTATATGGTCTTTGATTACCCACCGTGCAATAATTGTGAAGTCCCCCAATATTTTCTTAGGAAACTATACAGTGAGTTTGTATTGAACCAAATCCCAAATTATTTTGATATGAGGGAGTTCCAGGGGAGAGGTGGGGGGTCAGCTCAGGATAGGCCCAGTGCACAGCCGGATCCTACGTGGCAAGGGAGACGACCTCTCGCTAGGCCGCCTTGTGAGCAGATTGTGATGCCGCCATTGCGAAGGAGAGTGCCGACATAGAGACATTGAAGGCGATCACAACTTTGACCCAGAGTGTCATCCATCACACTAGCCTATTGTATAGCTCCATCCAGGGGAGTCTTCAAGTGGTGGCCTTCAAACCCATTGTGTGTCAATCTTGCGGGGCGACTTGTTTGTATGACCCTACCGACACTTAGGAGGGTGCTACACTGGATCCATATGCTACTACACAACCTGATCTGTATGCATCTACGGGGATGGAGAAGACATATGATATTTTGCATGATGCATATGGCATTGATGTTGAGATTATGGATGCACAGTCCTTGAAGCTACAGTCTTTGATGGAGGACCTTTAAGCCAGGAAAGATAATCAACCACCCAGAAAGTGTTGCAACTAGGCATGCACAATAGAGATTCTATTGATATGATGAAAAATATATATTGGATGATTACAAATGTACAAGATGCCTTGAATATATAGGCAAGAAGTAAAACCTAATATGCATGAGATGTTGCCATGTGTCTTAATCTAACAACATGTGACAACATGTGAACCCTATCTAGATGATCATTAAATGAGGAGATAAGTTCTAGAAGGACAACTCATCTTCTAGAAGGAATCTTATCCCACCAAACTAGGAAGGGAATATTTCCTTATTTATTAAATGATTTATCTAATAATGCAACCTAGGACTTAATTAATTAAATGCAAGACCTAAGTTAACTTATGCTAGTGTAATAATTAATTAATTACACCAACACCCCCCCATAAGTGCAACTTAGGGAGGAAAATGCAATGATTATGCAAGATGATGATGGGTCCTACGAGGCCATGTTAGGTACCCATGTACATGAAGATGCAGAAAATCTCCCACAAACGGAGAAAAGGGGAAAACCCAGTAGGAACAAAACCCCTCTCCAAAAAAGGAGATGAAAATGCAGAAAAATGTGAGATAGGATGGGAAGGATGGAGGACTCCCAAATACCCCCCAAGGACACCATCCATCACATGGATACAATAGAGAGACTAAATTGCCCCCCCAGAAGATGATAGCACCTACAAAAAAGGTAAGTGTCTGAAGACAGTACAAGATCCAATGTCGACAAACAACTTGTCTCCCTTTTGGAAGAAACAAAACCAACTGCAAGTGGAGAGATGCTTCCCATTCCAGATAGGAATTGAAGGAAAGAAGGATGAAGGTGGATGCCGATGATGTCTTTGAACTCTGCTCAAATGTCTCATTACGTTAGGAAGAAGATGCCATAGTCCCAAACAATGAAGAGGGTGACAAACCAGGACGATGCAGAAACTGATGCTGAACAATATCCAAAGACTGAGATGGAATGAATATGATGGAGACTTGATAGCCCCCCCTGAATGAAGTGTCCTCAAAACCACTGAAGGAAGTCTGAATCAAATCCAATGGTGGATGCTGAAGAAACTTCAAGTCCTGAATGGAATGACAAGGAAGAAGTCTCAGATATGAAATATCTGAATAGAGGAGTGAGACCCCCTCAAGAATGTTCTCCAAACCTGTAGAAGTAGCCAAGTCAATGATGCTTGAAACAAAGCCATCCTGTGATGCCAAGTCTGAAAAATTGAATGTGTCCTAATGGATGATGATGGTGGAAGCCTTAATCAATGAATCTGGACAAGGAATCACTGAATGTGAAGGGATACCAACTGTCTCTGATGAAGAAGAAGCACCGAAAGGAACCTTGTCAACCCCTTCGGAAAGATCAAGGCAATCAACCTCCTGTACAAAAATATCATCGTGAGGAACCTGATCTGAAGAATGACATTCAGAATCATGATCATTGGGGAATAGTGGAGTATCTGAATCTCCGTATAGCTCCCAAAGCTTAATCCAAAGGATGTGAGGACAATCACAATGATCAATAGCATTCAAAACATCACAATCAACTTGCATAGAAATGATCTCCAAAATAGTGTACCTGCTGCAACTCCAAGCAAATTCATGAATACCTTCACTTGGATGAGGAAAAATACCAAATAGATGTGGCAACAAATCAAGTGAATGAAGATGGTGGCAGATCCCATCTCCCCATTGCAGATAGTTACCCTTGTGCAACATAACCAAAGGAGAATAATATGCAAGCCCCATAAAGAAATTTCTCTACAAAAACAAAGACAAATGACCTTCAACAGCAAATAAAGACTTCCAAATATGATGTATAACTGAAGTGATGCAACCCAGATCAAAAAATATTTTCCCAAGCTTCAGAATAACCAAGGTATTGATCAAATGCACCAAATTAAAAAAAATCTCATGCAAGAGTACCTGGAGCTGAAACTGATCAAGGGGTTGGACTGATAAAAAAAGCTCTGAATCACCTTCCTGATGCCGCTGGAATCACCGAAATCCGATGAACGGTTGCGAAGATACAAGCCTTTATGTCCAAATTAGGGTTTGGACTTCAGTTGGATGCATAGTCCTTGAAGCTGCAGACTTCGATGGGGGACCTTTGAGTCAGGAAAGATAATCAACCACAAAGAAAGTGTTGCAACTATGGAATGCTTGATTAAAGATTCTATTGATATTATGAAAAAGATATTGATTGATTACAAGTGTACAAGATGCTTGATTATATAGGCAAGAGGTAAAACCTAATATGCATGAGATGTTGCCATGTGTCTTGATCTAACAACATGTGACAACATGTGAACCCTATGGTGATGATCATTAAATGTTGAGATAAGTTCTAGAAGGACAACTCATCTTCTAGAAGGAATCTTATCTCCTACAAATAAGGAAGGGAATATTATCCCATTTATTAAATGATTTATCTAATAATGCAACCTAGGACTTAATTAATTAAATGCAAGACCTAAGTTAACTTATGCTAGTGTAATAATTAATTAATTAATTACACCAACACCCCCCATAAGTGCAACTTAGGGAGGAAAAATGCAATGATTATGCAAGATGATTATGGGTCCCGGCTACGAGGCCATGTTAGGTACCCATGTACATGAAGATGCAGAAAAATCTCCCACAAGTGGAGAAAAGGGGAAAACCCAATGGGAAGAAAACCCCTCTCCAAAAAGGAGATGAAAAATGCAGAAAATGTGAGATAGGATGGGAAGGATGGAGGACTCCCAAATATGGTATCAGAGCTTATCCAATGAAACGTCAACCCTCGATCAAGAAAGTTGGTGTGCGAGATTCTCCGCAAGCTGAAGGTTTCCATTGAAGGCTACTTGTTTCCACCTGGGGACCAAGCTAATTTCTAAAGCAGATAGAGTCAGATCCGAGCTCGCCATTGTCCTCAGAAGGCCACGAAACCCTAGGATCGCTTGCCCATTCATCAAAATCAGATACATCAACCGGGAGCTTCAGAGGTATTTTTAGGGTTTACAAAATCAATCGTACTATCCATACAATTTGTAGCAAAAAAATCTCCCCTTGCAGTTGTCCTCTGAGACAATTTTTTTTTATAAGCAGGCACTTTTCTATTTCAAAAAAATCAGGGCTTATTGCATTTGTTATTGGCAAAAAATTTTATTTGGGGCTATCTATAGTTTGCAGAAAAAATATTTCGATCGACTGCCATCATTAATCTCCAGTCGGCATATTACATGGATTTGATTTTTTAAATTCATGAGTTTTTATTTTTTCTCCTCCATCGACATATTATACATCATTGTCGGCATTCAAAAGGGTTTATATTTTACTCCAGGATTAATAAATTTTTGGTCGGCATCAATTATATTTTCTACAGATATATCAAATCTTAGAATAATCGACATTTTCGATAAAGTTTTTTTTGATTTTTTAATTGCATATATGCAATATTAAAAAATCAACACTATATATGTTGTCGGCCACTTTTTAAGTCTGCAGAATTCTGTTTTGTCGGCCGAATTCAATCTTTGTAGGTAGGGTACGACCATCACATCATTGTCGGCCCTCCATCCATCGGCTTCCTTACCGATCGGCCGAATCTTCTACCGCCGGCTTCCCACGACCAGTCTCGGATGTCTTTGCCGCTCCTGCCGATCACCGGATTCTTTCTTCCGCCGAAGTCTCTCCACCGACCGCCGGGCTTATTTCCGTTGGCCTTTTCTCTCACCGACGACTGTCGTTGTGTTTTGTTATCGACTGTCGAAGTTCATTCCCGCCAGTGACTGCTACTGACTACCGTTGCCCGGGCTCGCCGATGAAGTCTTACTGTCGGCCATTCCAAGCTCCCGTCGGCCCGTGCTTTTCCAGCGGTGTCTCTTGCTAGCGGCGCCCCCCGACCGCCGCTCATCTGCTGCTCCGCCGCTGCCAGGGCTGGCGGCATTTTTTTTTCCCACATTTATTAGCCGTGGTCACATCACCGACCAGGTGCCCGCGCCCAGGGGGCTAGAATTTTGCCCCTATTTAGCCTGCGAAGTGCCTAATCAGGGCATTTTTTTTCATTTGATCATAACTTTCACCCAGGGTATCAAATTTTTGCAAACGATATACCGTCGGAAAGGTCTTTCCGTCTACTTTCCAGTGGTGACATCCATTTTGCAAAATTTTTCTTACAAAAAATTATACATCCAACTGAAGACAAAACCCTAATCTGGACTCAAAGCTACATATGTTCTCAACCATTCATCAGATTTCAGTGATTCTAGCGGCATCAGGAAGGTGATTCAGAGCTTTTTTTCATCAGTCCAGCCCCTTGATCAGTTTCAGCTCCAGGTACTCTTGCATGTGTTTTTTTCAATTTGGTGCATTTGATCAATAACCTGGTTATTCTGAAGCTTGGGACAAGTTTGTTTTGATCTGGGTTGCATCACTTCAGTTGTACATCATATTTGGAAGTCTTTATTTGCTGTTGAAGGTCATTTGTCTTTGTGTTTGTGGAGAAATTTCATTATGGGGCTTGCATATTTCTCTCCTTCTTTGACTATGTTGCACAAGGGTAACTATTCACAATGGCGAGATGGGATTTGCCACCATCTTCGTTCACTTGATTTGTTGCCACATCTATTTGGTATTGTTCCTCATCCAAGTGAAGGTATTCATGAACTTGCTTGGAGTTGCAGCAGATACACTATTTTGGAGATTATTTCTATGCAAGTTGATTGTGATGTTTTGAGTACTATTGATCATTGTGATTGTCCTCACATTCTTTGGACTAAGCTTTGGGAGATCTATGGAGATTCAGATACTCTACCATTCCCCGTTGGTCAAGATTCAGAATGTCATTCTTCAGATCAAGTTCCCCATGATGTTATTGTTGTGCAGGAAGTTGATTACCTTGATCTTTCCGAAGAGGTTGACAAGGTTCCTTTCGGTGCTTCTTCTTCATCAGAGACAGTTGGTATCCCTTCACCTTCAGTGATTCCTTGTCCAGAGTCATTGATTAAGGCTTCCACCATCATCTCTATCCATCAGGACACATTCAGTTTTTCAGACTTGGCTTCATAGGATGGCTTTGTTTCAAGTATCATTGACTTGGCTACTTCTACAGGTTTGGAGAAAATTCTTGAGGGGATATCACTCCTCTATTCAGATCACACCTTGGAGAGTTTTCTTGAGTATCCACATTCCTTTGTCTCAACCTTGATTGGGAATCCAGAGACTATCTTGGAGGTGCTTGGTTCCTCTTCAGATATTTCATATCCGAGACTTCTTCCCTATCATTCCATTCAGGACTTGAGGTTTCTTCAGCATCCACCATTGGATTTGCTTCTTCCTAGCAGGAGATTTGTGGTTTGGACACCTTCGTTGTTTCAGACTTCTTTCAGTGATTTTGAGGACACTTCATTCAGGGGGGGCTATCAAGTCTCCATCACATCCATCATATTCATCCCATCTTTGTCTTTGGATATTGTTCAACATCAGTTTCTGCATCGTCCTAATTTGTCACCCTCTTCATTGATTGTGGCATCATCATCAGGCAAGGAGACATTTGAGCAGCGTTCTGAGACATCATCGACATCCACCTTCATCCTTCCTTCCTTCAATTCCTATCCAGAATGGGAAGCATCTCTCCACTTGCAATTGGTTTTATTTCTTCCGAAAGGGAGACAAGTTGTTTGTCGACATTCGATCTTGTTCTGTCTTCAGACACTTACCTTTTTTGTAGGTGCTATCATCTTCTGGGGGGGCTATTTAGTCTCTCTATTGTATCCATGTGACGAATGGTGTACTTGGGGGGTATTTGGGAGTCCTCCATCCTTCCCATCCTATCTCACATTTTCTACATTTTTCATCTCCTTTTTGGAGAGGGGTTTTCTTCCCATTGGGTTTTCCCCTTTTCTCCACTTGTGGGAGATTTTTCTACATCTTCATGTACATGGGTACCTAACATGGCCTCGTAGCCGGAACCCATAATCATCTTGCATAATCATTTCATTTTTCCTCCCTAAGTTGCACTTATGGGGGGGTATTGGTGTAATTAATTAATTAATTATTACACTAGCATAAGTTAACTTAGGTCTTGCATTTAATTAATTAAGTCCTAGGTTGCATTATTAGATAAATCATTTAATAAATGGGATAATATTCCCTTCCTTATTTGTAGGAGATAAGATTCCTTCTAGAAGATGAGTTGTCCTTCTAGAACTTATCTCAACATTTAATGATCATCACCATAGGGTTCACATGTTGTCACATGTTGTTAGATCAAGACACATGGCAACATCTCATGCATATTAGGTTTTACCTCTTGCCTATATAATCAGGCATCTTGTTCATTTGTAACATATATTTTTCACCATATCAATAGAATCTTTAATCAAGCATTCCATAGTTGCAACACTTTCTGGGTGGTTGATTATCTTTCCTGGCTCAAGGTCCTCCATCGAAGTCTGCAGCTTCAAGGACTGTGCATTCATAATCTTGCATAATCATTGCAGTTATCTTTCCCGGTGAGTTGTCCTTCTAGAACTTATCTCAACATTTAATGATCATCACCATAGGGTTCACATGTTGTCACATGTTGTTAGATCAAGACACATGGCAACATCTCATGCATATTAGGTTTTACCTCTTGCCTATATAATCAGGCATCTTGTTCATTTGTAACATATCTTTTTCATCATATCAATAGAATCTTTAATCAAGCATTCCATAGTTGCAACACTTTCTAGGTGGTTGATTATCTTTCCTGGCTCAAGGTCCTCCATCGAAGTCTGCAGTTTCAAGGACTGTGCATTCATAATCTCAACATGGTATAAGAGCTTGTCCCGTGAAAAATCAACCCTCGATCAAGAAAGTTGGTATGCGAGATTCTTGCAGGCTAGAGGTTTCCATTGAAGGCTACTTGTTTCCACCTGGGGACCAAGTTGATTTCTGAAGTAGATTGAGTCAAATCCGAGCTCGCCATTGTCTTTAGAAGGCCTCGAAACCCTAGGATTGCCTGCCCATTCATCAAAATCAGATACATCAACCCGGGAGCTTCAGAGGTATTTTTTTGGGTTTGCAAAATCAATTGTACTATCCGTACAATTTGCAACAAAAAAATCATCCCGGTTAGTTGTCCTCTGAGGCAAAATTTTTTTAGCAGCAGGCCACTTTTCGTTTCAGAAAAATCGGGCTAATATTTTTTATTATTTGGCAAAAATACTATTTTTCTATAGTTTCAGAAAAAAATAAAATCAGGCGACCTGTTAATATATTCATAGGTCAGAATTCATATTTATTCTATCGGCATTTAAATATTTTTGTGGGATTTATTTTATCATCCGTCGGTATTTATCATGGGGTCTGATTTTTAATCCGTCGACATAAATATTTATAAAGTTTCTTTTGATTTTTAATTGCCAATTGGAAATATTAAAAATCATATCTATGTGTGTTTGTCGGCCCATTTATTTTCTACAGACATAAGCTTTCGTCGGCTGTACCTTATGTCTGTGATTTGACCAGACGTCATTGTCAGCTCGTACCAGCCGCATCTATCGCACGATTCCTTTTCACTGGCCGACTGTTTGTTGCCAACCTTAAGTTGACCGCTGACGACCTCTTCCACCGACCGCCGGGATTTGTTTACTGTCAAATTTTTGTTCTTGCCGACCAAGGTCTACACCGACTGGGATTTGTTGACCGGTGAAGTCTCCCGCCGACTGCCCGTGTATTTCCATCGGCACCGGTGGTTATCCACCACCGCTGGAGCTCCTCCACCAGCGTGCCACCGATTTCTGCCACCCCGCCACCACTTCGGGTGGCGCATTATTTTTTTGCCAAAATTTGGACTGCGGTCATATCAGCGACTGAGAGCTAAACCCGGAGGGGCTTATTTTTTGCCCCTATTTAGCCTGCAGATCGCCTAATATAGGCATTTTTTTCATTTGATCACAACTTTCACCCAGGATATCAAAATTTGGCAAACGATATACTGTCAGAAAGGGAATTTTGTGTACTTTCTAGTGGTGACATCCATTCTAAAAAAAATTTCTTGCAGAAAATTCTACATCCAACTGAAGTCCAAACCCTAATTTGGACATAAAGGCTCATATCTTCTCAACCGTTCATCAGATTTCCGTGGTTCCAGTGGCATCAGGAAGGTGATTCAGAGCTTTTTCTCATCAGTCTAGCCTTTTGATCAGTTTCAGCTCCAGGTACTCTTGCATGTGATTTTTTCAGTTTGGTGCATTTGATCAATACCCTAGTTATTCTGAAGCTTGGGACAAGATTGTTTGATCCGGGTTGCATCACTTCAGTTGTACATCATATTTGGAAGTCTTTATTTGCTGTTGAAGGTCATTTGTCTTTGTTTTTTGGAGAAATTTCATTATGGGGCTTGCATATTTCTCTCCTTCTCTGGTTATGTTGCACGAGGGTAACTATCAGCAATGGCGAGATGGGATCTGCCACCATCTTCATTCACTTGATTTGTTGCCACATCTATTTGGTATTGTTCCTCATCCAAGTGAAGGTATTCATGAACTTTCTTGGAGTTGCAGCAGGTACACTATTTTGGAGATCATTTCGATGTAAGTTGATTGTGATATTTTGAATGCTATTGATTATTGTGATTGTCCTCACATTCTTTGGACTAAGCTTTGGGAGATCTATGGAGATTCAAATACTCCACCATTCTCCGTTGGTCAAGATTCAAAATTTCATTCTTCATATCAAGTTCCCTATGATGATATTGTTATGCAGGAAGTTGATTACCTTGATCTTTCCGAAGAGGTTAACAAGGTTCCTTTCGGTGCTTCTTCTTCATCAAAGACAGTTGGTATCCCTTCACAATCAGTGATTCCTTGTCCAAATTCATTGATTAAGGCTTCCACCATCATCATCCATCAGGACACTTTGAATTTTTTAGACTTGGCATTATAGGATGGCCTTGTTTTAGGCATCATTGACTTGGCTACTTCTACAGGTTTGGAGAACATTCTTGAGGGGGTATCACTCCTCTATTCAGAGATTTCATATCCGAGACTTCCTTGTTATTCCATTCAGGATTTGAGGTTTCTTTAACATCCACCATTGGATTTGCTTCAGACTTCTTTCAGTGGTTTTGAGGACACTTCATTTAGGGGGGGCTATCAAGTCTCCATCACATCCATCATATCCATTATATCTTTGTCTTTGGATATTGTTCAACATCAGTTTCTGCATCATCCCGGTTTGTCATCCTCTTCATTGTTTGGGACTATGGCATTTTCATCATCAGGCAAGGAGACACTTGAGCAGAGTTCTGAGACATCATCATCCATTTTCATCTTTCCTTCCTTCAATTCCTATCTGGAATGGGAAGCATCTTTGCACTTGCATTTGGTTTTGTTTCTTCCGAAAGGGAGACAAGTTGTTTGTCGATATTGGATCTTGTACCGTCTTCAGATGGTTGCCTTTTTTGCAGGTGCTATCATCTTCTGGAGGGCTTTTCAGTCTCTCTCTATTGTATCCATGTGATGGATGGTGTCCTTAAGGTGTATTTGGGAGTCCTCCATCCTTCCCATCCCATTCACATTTTTGCATTTTCATTTCCTTTTTGGAGAGGGGTTTGTTCCCAATCGGGTTTTCCCTTTTCTCCTAAGTTAGGAGATTTTCTGCATCTATCATGTACATGGGTACTTGGGATATGGCCTCTGCCAGAAATGACCCATAATCATCATCTTGCATAATCATTGCATTTTCCCTCCCAAGTTACACTTATGGGGTGTTGGTGTAATTAATTACCCAATCATTACACTAGCATAAGTTAACTTAGGTCTTGCATTTAATTAATTTAGTCCTAGGTTGCTTTTTTTAATAAATCATTTAATAAATGGGATAATATTCCCTTCCTTGTCTGTGGGATAAGATTCCTTCTGAAGATGAGTTGTCCTTCTAGAACTTATCTCAACATTTAATAATCATCTAGATAGGGTTCACATGTTGTCACATGCTGTTAGATCAAGACACATGGCAACATCTCATGCATTTTAGGTTTTCTCTCATGCCTATATAATAAGGCATCTTATACATTTGTAACATACATCCTTTTTCACGCACAATAGACCTTAATCACATTCCATAGCAACACTGGGTGGCTGATTATCTTTCCGCCTGCTGTCCCATCGGGTCTATAGCTTCAAGGATCGTGGCATTCATAATCCAACATGGTATCGCAGCTTAACACTAAGTGTCTGAAGACAAAACAAGATCCAATGCTGATAAACAACTTGTCTCCCTTTCATAAGAAACAAAACCAAATGCAAGTGCAAAGATGCTTCCCATTCCGGATAGGAATTTAAGGAAGGAAAGATGAAAATGGATGATGATGTCTCAACTTCACTCAAGTGTTCCCCTTTTCCCCGGCGATGAAGAGGCTACAATCAATGAAGAGGATGACAAATCAGGACGATGCAGAAACTGATGCTGAACGATATCCAAAGACAAAGATGGAATGAATATAATGGAGACTTGATAGCCCCCCCTGAATGAAGTGTACTCAAAACCACTGAAAGAAGTCTGAAGCAAATCCAATGGTAGATGCTGAGGAAACTGCAAATCCTGAATGGAATAACAGGGAAGAAGTCTTGGATAAGAAATCTCTGAAGAGAAACCAAGTTCCTCCAAGATAGTCTCTGGATTCCCAATCAAGGTCGAGACAAAGGAATGAGGAGACTCAAAACAACTCTCCAAAGCCAAATCTGAATATAGGAGTGATATCTCCTCAAGAATGTTCTCCAAACCTGTAGAAGTGGCCAAGTCAGTGATACCTGAAACAAAGCCATCATGTGATGTCAAGTCTGAAAAACTAAATGTGTCCTGATCGATGATGATAGTGGAAGTCTTAATCAATGACTCCGGACAAGGAATCACTGATTGTGAAGGGATACTAACTGTCTTTGATGAAGAAGAAGCACTTGAAGAAACCTTGTCAACCTCTTCAGAAAGATCAAGGTAATCAACTTCCTACATAGCAATATCATCATAGGGAACTTGATCTGAAGAATGACATTCTGAATCTTGACCAACAGGAAATGGTGGAGTATCTGAATCTTTGTATAACTCCCAAAGCTTAGCCCAAAGGATGTGAAGACAATCACAATGATCAATAGAATTCAAAACATTAGAATCAACTTGCATCTATATGATCTCCAAAACAATGTACCTGCTGCAACTCCAAGCAAGTTCATGAATACCTTCACTCAGATGAGGAACTATACCAAATAGATGTGGCAACAAATCAAGTGATTGGAGATGGTGGCTGATCCCATCTCGCCATTGTTGATAGTTACCCTTGTGCAACATAACCAAAGAAGGAGAGAAATATGCAAGCCCCATAATGAAATTTCTCCACAAACACAAAGACAAATGACCTTCAACAGCAAATAAAGACTTCCAAATATGATGTATAACTAAAGTGATGCAACCCAGATCAAAAATTATTTTCCCAAGCTTCAGGATGACTAGGTTATTGAGCAAATGCACCAAACTGAAAAAAACACATGCAAGAGTACTTGGAGCTGAAACTGATCAAGGGGATGGACTGATGAAAAAAATCTCTCAATCACCTTCCTGATGCCACTGGAATCACGAAAATCTGATGAACGGTTGTGAAGATACAAGCCTTTATGTCCAAATTAGGGTTTGGACTTCAATTGGATGTAGAGTCTTCTGGGAGAAAAATTTCATAGAATGGATGTCACCACTAGAAAGTAGATGGAAAGACCTTTCCGACGGTATATTGTTTTCCAAAATTTGATATCCTGGGTGAAAGTTGTGATCAAATGAAAAAAATGCCTATCCGAGGCACTTCGCAGGCTAAACTGGTGCAAAACTTAAGCACCCGGGCTCTGGCTCCTGGTTGGTGATATGATCGGCACGGATATAATGGCAAAAAAAGAGAGGTGCCGCTGGGCGAAGCGGTGGTGGGGTGGCTATCGGGCGGTGGCTGGGGCGGCGCCGCTGGCTGGAGACACCGTCGGTGGGTGACTTGTCGGTGATGCGGGCTCGGTCGGCGGGAACAAAAACACAGTCACCGGCGGTAGGGACTCGGTCGGTTAGTGAGGAGATGTCGGCAATGAAGCGGTCGGAAAAGACTGCCGGCGTTGGATGATGGAAGCAGCTATCGACGACGTAGAGAGGACCCCGACGGTTAGGAAACACCGGCATCGACGGGTAAACAAATCACCGACGACCGGTGGGGTTAGCCCCCCAAATGGGCCAACAAATGTACACACTGTGTAGGCTTTGAATGTGGCCGACGAAAAGAATATAGTCTGCAGACATTAAAAAAATAAAGCCGACAATATAAATTTATATTTTTGAATATTGCTTTAATAGCAATTCAAAAAATATGAGTATCGACGGTGATATAGCCCGATGCCGACAATGATATTTATGCAGAATAAAAAAAATACCAAATGCCGACGGCGAATATAATACCAGGTCGCCTGAATTTTTTTTTAATTTTTCTGCAAACTATAGCATAAACCTAAAATATTTCTTTTTTGCCAATAATAGATAAAATGCCCTGATTTTTTTTGAAAAATAGAAAATGGCCTGCATATAAATTTTTTTTGCCTCAGAGGACAACTGACCGGGATGATTTTTTGCTACAAATTGTACGGATAGTATGATTGATTTTGCAAACCCTAAAAAATACCTCTAAAGCTCCCGGGTTGATGTATCCGATTTTGATGAATGGGCAGGCGATCTTAGGGTTTCGAGGCTTTCTGAAGACAATGGCGAGCTCAGATCTGACTCAATCTACTTCAGAAATCAGCTTGGTCACTGGGTGGAAACAAGTAGCTTGCAATGGAAACCTTCAGCCTACGGAGAATCTCGCACACCAACTTTCTTGATCGAGGGTTGACATTTCACTGGATAAGCTCTGATACCATGTTGAGATTATGGATG
>VDFB02027630.1:0-25275 GCA_007258455.2 Sequoia sempervirens | reverse complement strand
AGCTCAACTAAACTAGTTGAACAGTTGAGACAAAGGTACTAAGTTCTTCTTTAGGTATATCAAAGAGAAAGGCATCAAGGAAAAAATTGAACAAATTGGCATGAAGGGGTCCTACATACAGGTAAGTGCACAAATATGAGGGGCCAAAAAGGGGTCTTAAGTAGCCATTTTTTTTTTGAAATCAAGAAATACTGAACTTGGATGAGAAATGAGGATAGTTACACTCAAAATTCTAAGATGCAACAAAAGCAAGGACCGTAGTGCTCTGAATGTACTTTCTAAACTACTAATTTTATTTGAAAATGGTAGAGATTAAGGGGTTCCAAAAAGTTACCCACACAAATTGGTCTTGTTTTTTCAAAAAACATAACATAGCGTCTATTGTGGGTAAATTAAAATGTTAACTTTTTTTAATATTTTTAAAATCACTTTAGTGAGAAATTAGTGAACATCATGTTGTGTGGAATCGATTTTTTATGATAATTTTTTAATGAATATATGATTTTTTACTAATTTTCAAAGTGGACACATCTTGGAAAACAAAAATTTGACCGTGCTACCCCTATAATTTTTGAAAATTAATCAAAAATATATATTTTTTAATATTCATGTAGAATGGATTCTAGTTTATAAAAATGTAATTTATTTGAAATTTCAATGAACGGTTAAAATAAAGTAAAAAGTACAAATAATTGGTTTTTGACAAAAAAATGGATACACCAATAAAAAATAAAATGAAAGCCTTAACATAGTCTAAGAGAGAGCTTAACATTACATAGGTGTTTATTTTACTTGACCTTGAAACACATGCAAGTCTGATGGTTAGCACGAATGAGATTCTATGAAATTTTGTAGAATATGCAAAAACACGTTTTTGGGCATTGGAAAGGCACTCCAAGCCTTTGGGTTGGTAATCCTAAGAAAATCCAAGACAAACACTTGGGGATTCCCAAAGTAGGACAAAAAATGAGTGTGTTATAACTCACTCATGTTAAGTATAAAAAGTAAATTTCCATATGTAAATGTCAACTTACACTTAAATGTTTATTTCATGTGTATAGTTTCCCTAAAACATAAGGACAAGAAAGGGAAGGAATTTTTTTCAATACAAACCATAATGTGAGCGCGTTATAACACGCTCGTGTTTTGTCAATGCATTCAAATAATGTGAGCACGTTATAACACAAGTGTGTTATAATGTGGTCACGTTTTTTGAAATTCAAACCATAACACACTCACGTTTTGACTTGGGAATGATCAAACCTAGGTTCGGTCACTACCAACCCATAACGTGGGCATGTTTTGTTGTGGCATGCTCATGTTTTCACTATTTTGGGAGCACTTATCCATACAAGTCAAGAAGATATTGAAATTCAATTTTTCTAATTTTATAAAAATATTTTTACATCTAAAGGAGACAATGTTGCTAGCCACAATGCTAGAGCATATATCAAGCAAATTATCCCCAAGAAATTTTTTTGAGGAAGATGTAGATAGACTATGTATTAAAGATATATCCGAAGATGAAATTAGGAAAGTCATTAACACTATGAATAATGATAAATCCCTCATGGATGATGAGCTACTATAGAATTTACAAAACATTTGATGAGTAGATATGTGATGATTTGCATCAAGTATACAAGGAAGCACTCAATAGGGGATCCTTGGGTAAGAGCATCAACAAAGGTATCATTAAACTGCTACCCAAAGATGGGGATAAAGCCATAATAAAGAATTGGAAACCAATCACCCTGTTGAATGTGTCATACAATATTTTATCCAAAATCATAGCTATGAGATTGGTCAACATTCTTCCCACATTTATAAACAATACTCAAACCGGTTTCATCAAAGGGAGATATATCCTTGAAAACCTAATTACAAGTTGGGAGGCCATGTAATAGGTAATGTATTCTAAGAAAAATCGGCTATGCTTCTTTTAGATTTTGAAAAGGCGTATGATAGGGTCAAATGGTCCTTTCTAAGAATGACCCTTAACGATTTTGGCTTCCCTAGCATGTTTTGAAATATGATTGACACTCTATTAAGTGATGTGATTGCTTAAGTGGAAGTGAATGGCTCCCTCTCTGAGTTGTTTACACTAGAAATATGTATTAGGTAGGTTTTCCCCCTTGCCCCAACCCTCTTTGTAATTGCTTCAGATGTTGTGCACTACTTGTTGAGAGAATCATCTCTTTCCCCTAGGGTAAGGGGATTGACACTCCTTGACCACAATGAATTGTTGAATATCCAATTCATTGGTGACACTGCAATCTTTGTTGAGCTTGAGAAAATTAATATGGATAATTTGATTCAAAAGCTAAAATTCTTTTGTAGAGCCTTGAGTGCAAAGATCTCCAATGCAAAATCCATCATGCTTGGGTGGTCAAATTCTCTTCCCAAGTGGCTTAAAAAGTATGAATTTCAATAGGGGTTCCACATATGCAGGTTAGATACTTGGGGATACCTATTGCAATAAGCCCTAATATAAAAGACATGTGGATGTGGATTAAAGTAAAAATTGAGAACAAAATTGATTGCTAGAATTGGTAAATACCTATCCCTTGCTTGTAGAATTCAAATCTATCAGAAAATCATGTCTTCCTATAGTATATACTCTGCCACTATTTGGAATTTTAGTAGCTATCAAGTCAATGAAATCCAAAAGAAAATAAGAAACGTCCTTTGGTCATATCATAAGGGCAAGAGGAAGAAACATATTGTCAAGTGGGAGTGGTGTTGTCTAGATAATATCCAAGGGGGGCTAGGCCTTAAGGACCTAAGAATGCATGGCATCACTCTTGCTTCCAAATGGATCATCAAAGCATTAGAAGGTGATGAACCATGGAAATTTTTGGTGAGAAATAATATCCAACTTTCTATTCCCAAGTAGGCGAAGTCCTAGAAATTTTTATCATTTTGTGATCTTATCATTAGCAAATACTCGATAACCCCTGCAGGTTCATATGCATTTAAAAGCTTGTGGAAATCCTGGGAGTTGATCAAGAACAAAGTGAGTAATTGCAATTTTATCAAGAACAATAATAATATAATATTTTCCAATAGATCTATCTGGTGGAATTTTGAACATGTAAGGGTAGACCCCTTACTCTTTTACAAGGTTGCTTTGCCAAAAGTTGGTCCTTGAAAGGGATCCAATATTTCAATAATATTATGATTAATGGAAAATTGAAGGATTGGGCCTCCCTAAGTTGTGAATATGGTCTGCCTCCATCAAATCAAAGAACATATACAACTTTGAGGGAAGCTTGCAAAGGCTTTCACTTTCCTACAGACTGTATGCAAAATAATGTTCAATATAAAGAATTCAAGTGGCAGGACAGTACCCCTTGTTTGATGTTAAAACTAGGATGATATATAAGTCCTTAACTAACTTTGTCTCTATTTGTAAGTTTCTTAGCAGGTTCTATGATGTTAAATTAATAGATAAAAAGTGAAAAGGAGTTTTAAATCAATTTGGTCAAATGTGTTGGAACCAAAAAAGGCTTGTTTTAGATGGTTACTTACAAAATTAATCATTTTGATATTGAAATATGTAATATATGTAGAATACCTTATCAATTAAACACATTTTCTTTGTTTGTTTTTATGCCAAAGAAATTTGGAAAATATTTTGTGATGGGAAAATGATATGGGGGAAAAATGGGGAAATCAATTGGAAGGAAATTCTTACTAGGACTGATAAAAATTTAGATATAGAAAATAATTTGTTTTGGTTGTGAATTTTGACTGAAATACTTTGGAATATATGGAATGCAAGAAATGGGGATAAATTTAAAGGGTTTAGGATGACACTTATTGAGTCTTCAAAAAGACACACTATTTAATGTTGCTATGTAGGTGACCATGACTATGGAGATATCAAGATTTAAGTTCATGAAACTACTAAGTGATGGGATAGTGTGTAAACAAAGAAGTAAAGAATGGGCATACATGGCACTACAATCAGGTTGGCATTACTTCAACCTTTCTGAAGGCTCTCAGTGAATTCTAGAAGGAATTTAATGAAAATACAGTGGGAAATCCAAAGACAACCAAGAAAGCTCATGGTATTAGATTCCATCTAAATGATGGATTTGATGTTGCCGTTGAAGTAGTCAGATCCAATGAGGAGATTTTAGCCTTTGAGCCTCCAATAGGCTGGGGGGATCCAAATTCTTATAGTGAAAGTAGAAATTTCTAATACTTTATTATAACTTACACAATAGCATTATGCACAACTGCATGCAAAACAATACTTTAGTATTCAGTAGTTTGTCTTATATATTTTACACAATTGTGCATTATGTACAACTGTAGCATTATGGTGGGCATGAACACTTTGTATAAACATGGTTTGTGCCTTATTTTTAGTACAACACTATTTTTGAAAAACAACATGATGCATAGTTGTATCATTTGGATTGAAAACTGATTGTATATATGCATTTGAACTATCTTTAATAAAAAAAGATAATAAATTAAATAATTCTTGTGCATGATTGTTCATCTTCCTTCACACATTTACGAAATTTAAATTAACATCAAAAACTTACAATGGCCAATAGTGTTATGTTTTCACTGATTAATTTTTTATATTAATTATTCTAGAACATTCATGTAGCCTCTTAAAAAAGTGCTCTTTGACTAAAGGATTTTGGAAAGCCTTTGTATTATGTGATTATTATTTAACTTAAGGCTAGCCACCTTTCAAATAGGAGAACGACCTTTTTCATTCCATCCTATAAATTTCATGACTTGTATGTACATTTTTGTGTAAAACTTGCATCAACACGTCTATGGATGGAGCAATTTTGTATTACATGCTCAATGATATATACTTGTTTATCTAATAATATAATGTATTAGGTTGATGTCTTTGTTAAAATTTATGTGACCTAAATGTTTTAAGCCTTGTTAAACTTTGTTTCTTTCCTACTCCTTAGGGTAGGTTTTTCTATGCAATCTTTTTAGTGTGATATGTAATATATAATAGGAGGGGGGTCCCTAATCCTTCACTTGAATGATAAAAAAAAAAGTAAGAGCAGTGAAGCTAACTTGAAGTAAGAAATCTCTCACATCTTCTTCTTTGACCCCTTTTACTTTTTAATAATATGATGTAGCATGAAAGTCTTTAAAAGCATTATAAAATGTAACATTCATAATTCGAAAAAAATAAACAAGATATAATACAAATTATCATATGAAAGGACAAAAAGTAAATCTCAAATTTAATTAATAAGATACCTACAATAAAAGATTTCCAAAACTAAAAAATAATATCACCAATAAATTTAAAAAAATACCAGAACCTATAAAATAATCAATCATCAATCATACACCTATATTTGATTAAACCAAAATATCTTACCACCCTTGTTTCATTGAATATTTATTAAAAAATTCTTATATTGTTGATATCTCTATTGAGTCGAAGAGACAAAATCAAACCTAGCCGTTGACAGCAAAATAAACAAACAAGAGCCGACACTCCTAAAAATAACAGTTACAGCTATAGTTGTACACAGGCATAACTATTTTTATGGAGAAAGAAGTTTTTTTAAGGGCGGGTGAAATTAATAAATTTATTGATATTTTATAATAATGATATAAGATTGAATGATTAAGTCATTCAAAGATATGCTGATGGAATTTTCTTCTACAAACACAGGCGAAATTAATAAATTTATTAATACTTTATAATGGTGATGTAAGATTGGATATTTAAATCTTTGAAAAATATGGATAGTGATCATAGATTTAAATCTCCATCTCAGTTATGATGATAATTATAAATAGACATAAAATATTATTTTATGTTGATGAAATTTTTTATAGAAAGATCTAGTAAAATTATCTATAATTAAAATATCAAAAATAAGACAGATATTAACATAATGTGATGGTTAAATTGCAATATTATTGTTCTTGATATCAAGATTCAAATCATAATCCAAAACAATTCCTTAATATAAAACTAGCAATTGCACCTTAGTGTGCAATGGGTAAATGCCGAAGAAGTGTGGAAGGTTAATTAGGATAAATTTTGATGTATTTTTTGCATATATTTATGCAATACATGAGGTCAATTGGTAGGCCATTTAACAGATGATGTTTGTGCAACAAAGATTTGAATGGAGAAGTGATAGCTTCAAATCAACTATGCATCCACTTACAAGGATCCAAACATGATTGAAATAAAACCGTTGAATCAAAAAGATAATTAGGCTCCATTACTAATAGGCTCATGTTATGTTTGAAATAAGGAGAGAGGGAGAGAGAGAGGGAGAGATAGTGATAGAAAGAGGGAGAGATAGAGGGGGGAAGAGCAAGAGAGAGAGGGGTAAGGAGATAGAGATAGAGATAGAGAGGAAGATAGAGATAGAGATAGAGATAGAGATAGAGATAGAGATGGAGATGGAGATGGAGAAGGTGAAGGAGATGGATATTTCTCTTTTCCTTCATCTATTTTTTTTCTATCTCCTTCACTATCAAACCTCTTTCTATGTCCCTATTTATTCCTTTATATCTCTACCTATCTCTCTATATCTCTTTGTCTCCCTCTTTATCTCTCTATTTCTTTATATTTTCTCTCTCTTTCTCTATCTATACCTCTTCTTTGTTTCTCTCGACGACGGATCTCGATCTCTTTCCGAAATTGTAATCTGGCATTGAAGATCTCATATCCTGATCTAATGATCCCCCACATGTCATCCTTGGATTGTTGACATGAAACAACGAATCAAGTTACTCTCTCTCTCTCTCTCTCTCTATATATATATATATATATATATATATATATTTGCCTCTATCTCTCATTCTCTATCTTTTGAGTTTCTCTATTTTTATTAGCTGATAGGTTACATATAGTGTGGGATTTGAGCCTAAAACAAGTCTCACACCTGCAAACAGTATCGAGTCGTTGAAAAAAAAGTTTTATTTGTCATTTAATGGTAAACCATCTACGTTTAATGGTAAAATCCTCTAAAATATCAGGTAAAAGTCTCCAAAATCTCACTTATCATATAAAATCTAGATAAATATTGATTTGACAACTGGATGGAAACATTCTATTTCTATTTGTAGTATTTTTTGTCAATTTTGTAAATGGGATTGCATTATGTCAATTCTGTAAATTGATTGCATTAATTCTGTAAAGTTCCTGATGTTATGCTTCATAGTTAGTATTTAAATAGGAATAATTCACTATTTATGATTGAAGGTTCTAGAGATAAAGGATGAATAGAGGATTGCATTTCCCATGGAGGCTAAATTTCGACTAAGGTATATAAGCATGAATTTGGACAAGGGTGAAATCTGTGAAGGAAGAAAAAGTTATGCTCTTGGGGATATCTATACACTAACATCTATGAAAGGTTTGAAATTCATGAAATTTGATGAAAAGCGAAATAATCCACGAAGGCGTGCATTTAGTGAGCAGCTAAAATCTATGAAAATGATGAATTTGTGAAGGTCAAAATCCAGAAAAGATACGATCTTCCTCTCAAATGCACAGTAGCAATTACTTAAGAGGATTCTCACCAACCGGTTGAAATTGGCTGTTGAGACTCTACAGCGAACACTTTATATATTTTAGGGTGGGGAAAAAAAGCCAATCCAAATGGCAGCTACATAGAATTTAAATTTCTTCAGAATTTTCAATAGAAATAATGAGTAGCAGCATTTTGCTTGATTATGAAAATGCCCTAGCAGAGCAGAAAATAATCTTGGAAAGGCACCATTCTACTAGTAAGATCCTCTTGATATTTCTCAAAGGCCCTCTCACTAAATTCCAGAACGCAATCTTCTACCACTCGCACTTGCTGAGTAGACGATTTTTATGGCATTTAAAGCAAAGATTTGTCTGCCATAATCAGATCAGATTATTTCGATTAAACGGATCTCAATACAAGACGAGGTGACGGTACCGGCCGTATCAATGCAAGACGATTAAACGAATCTCACTCGTTCATCAATTTTTGTCCTTTTTTCGGCTGTTTTTCATTGTATTTTCGCTGCTTTCCCTGCCTCTATTGGTATCCGCTCCTCCAAACTCTTCCTGGTATTGACCTTGCATTCTCCAATTTGGCGAGCTGCAGCCTGAAAATAAAGTTTCGACGAGGGTTACAGAGTATCTTCATATTCATTCAGCCAGTTGTTGATGTTTATCCAGTACGGAGAGTTTGTGCTTTGACCATTTGCATTGCTTTAGAGTGATCAAATCAGACACGTTGGAACTCCTCTTCTCCACGCAAGGATAGATGACCAGAAATGAAAGATAGAGCATTCATGCCTCGGAGACAAAGGAGTGAACGAGTGTGATGAAAGTAATCGTCTCCCAACTGTTATAACACCGTAGATTATAAAATTTAGCTTCGTTCATTTCAAATTGGATACGCCTTCGGCGTAAATATGATGCAAGACCATCAAATTAATCTTAATCGCACACGTTTCTTGTTGTTTAGACGTGGAAATGCCTGTGTTCTGTGCACAAATGACCCGACGCCATGATCGACGTCCGCGTTCTTATCACACACAGCTGGACATCTTTCTCTCTGCCTCAAATCAATCTTTTTCTGCCCACTTTCTTCCAGCATTTCAACATTTTTAAATAAAGAAAGTTTGGATCCAGCACCTGGGTCCGTGACTTTGTAGACTTTTGCAGCCAGCTTTTTCCTTTTAACTGGCCATTCAATTGCGCCATTGAGAGAGCGCAAACTGGGCGGCTTTCCCAGGTTAGCTGGTGAAATAATGCCCACATCCTTGTCAACCATGACCGTATGAACAAAATCACCATCAGACCGGCACCTGTCTTTTGAGAAATCGTCACCGTTGTCTCTTTACAGCATAGCAAAGGCTTGGATCACCCGTTTCACTATCTGTGGCCAAAACAAGATCGTTCCCGCACAAATTTCAACTCTTATAGTCGTTGCAATGATCAAAAGTCTATGCATCTTGTTGTAGGCAAGAGGTCACGAGGTCTAATCTCTCCCCATTCCCATGGTACTAGATGACATGTTGCATTAGCGGTCATGTGGAAAAAAGTTTTATCAGATGCACTGAATTTTATATGGGGGCTACCTGATTCCTACAGTCTAAAAAAATAATCAAAAGTCTGCATATTTTTACTTATAAAAATCATTGATAAAGGCACAGAAAGGCGCTTGCAATTGTAAAGATAAAAAGGAGTATATAATATGCTTGTCCTAACATTGACTAAAAATGATTTGCCTAAACTCTCTCCTGGCTTTGTCAATATCAAGAATCTCTAGTCTCTTTATGTATTTGCACTTTTACATATGTCAATTAAAGTCATATTTAAGATTTTCAGTTGTTTTATTTTAATAGAAGGTTTTATGTTAAATTTAGATTGTTTTTATTTTAAAAGGTTTTATGTTAAATCTAGATTGTTTTTTGTTATTAAATTAGGGAATATGAGTATAAGTTGATACTTCTTCAATTGAGAGTTAAAGATTGAGAACTATCTATTACTAAAGTTGTCCAAAACATGACCTCAGCTTCATCTCTTATTATTATACCTTAAACCTTGGTGGATGGCATAATCAAGAAACATCTCCTCACCCTCGTCGATTATACTCAACCAGTTAAACTACAACCCCTTGATACAACTAAAACTTTAGAAAGATTGTATCACTTGAAAAATGATTTCAAACAAGCTATCCATTTTTTATATGATACATATATTCTAAATAAAATATGTGTTAAACATAAAGGAGGGGTAAAAATTTATAAAAACAAGAAGTACAAAGCAAGGGCATTGCACAGCCCTATCAAGCTCCACCAAGTGATCCAACTATTGAGACAGATCTGGGGGTAACTGACCCCGACCCACCAAATTCCAATCATGAATATGATCAGAAGCTCATTTAGCCAAACAATCAACAACACCATTCCATTCTCTAGGAATATGAGTGAAAGTAACAGACTCCACAGAATCGAAAAGGTTGAGAATCTGTTCAACAATCAAAGCCATTAGCTAACATCATCTAAATAAAATATGTGTTAATATTTAAAGGATGATTTCAAATAGATAGATGTCACAAAAAATTTCTTGATATGTAATGTTGGCCATCAAATTTAGGCCATGTTCATAGGCTCCTTGTCTTCTTTAAGTATCAGCTAGGTGACAATAAATAGAGGGTATAAGGAATACAAGTTGAGAACTATTCACATTGGCTATAAAAATGAATTAACAAGGCTTTGAATTGGAAAAAAATCAAGGTTTGAATTCACAAAACCAAGATTTCCCAGAACTTAAGAAAGAATGTTGTTGGCATTCTGGCAAGTGAATTATTCAATAAACATCTTTGCTTAATTCGAGTGTGGTAAGCTTCAATTTTATCTACCCAAAGCAAGTGTGAATCTTCGATTTTGAAGATGTAGACACAACTCCACAAATCCTCTAAACATTGTATCACTAATATCTTAGCAACTATAACAACAATTATTTTAAAAGATTAGAAAACAAAAAAAATAATAGGTACTATGAGAAGATTGTTGAATCATAGTTTTAGGGTAGTTCAGCTTTCACACTAAAAAATGAATTTTAAAATCTACCATGGAAAAATTGTTAAGTTTCTTACCTTGATCCTTGCATCTTTATAGGAGATTTGTAGAGCCATTCCTTCCACATGTTTTCAAAGTACAAGGAAAATCTATTTGTTCATATTGGCACTCTTAGGTCTATTCAAAATGATTTAAAGCTCTAAAAAGTGGAGATAAGTAGAAAATATTGGCAACAAAATTTGAGAATGGGTATTTTCTGAACCACGAGAATCACCATCTCTAACAAAGTAAGGAAAATCTCATGAATCTGTAAGAAATATTTAATAGAATTTGAGTTAAAATAAAATATTCTTGTAATATGGACAATCCATTTGTTTCCAATACCCTTGCCATTGGCCTTGTGATTTCCTTTACTATTGTCTTTTACTTCCTTTTCCTACAAATGGACCTCTATGAAGAATGTCCATTGTTAGAATAAAAAAACATAGATTTATAACATCCACAATTAAACAATATATTCTAGTCTTTATGAGTATAAATACTTGTTGAGTTTAAAATAAAGTTCAAGATTCAACCACTCTACTTTTTATGTTGCTTTTTTACCACTAGTCATACTCAAGACCATGCACTATATAGGTTTTTAGGATTTTCATTGCTATAATTTTATTGAATTATTTAAGATAAAAATAATGGGCCATAATAATATATACATGGAATTGACACTTGGTGTGATTATGGACACTTTTTGTTACAAGAGTCGACTAGTCTCCTTTTCAACAACCATGTAATTGTGGTACAATAGAACAAAAGTAGTTCAAGATTAAGCTAACTTTACACATTTGTGGTTGATTGTGTTTTATAGGGTGATCATGTCAATGAATTCAATTGCCAAATTTTGAAGCATTATATCAGTTGTAGAAAATTATAATAAATTCCACCCCACCATATCATAAATGCTTATGTACCCCTCAAATGACATGGGCCTTAACAATCTATATATCACAAGAATTAAGAATAAAACGAACAATTGTTGATATTAAAATCATATCAAGGATTTATTGTCATGTTGATAAATTTGCATATCCTCACATTTACATGCCAACAATATGCACACATGAAGGATATTGCATATATAACACTCATATAAAATAAAAATATTATGTACATATATAATGTCTATCAGAAATAACTAACTATTCAAATGACATTATTACCAAATTTCTACTACTCTTTGGAGTAAAATAAGCCTAGTAGAGTCATTTGGGATTTCCAATGAATTATCATTTGGCATGCCCATAAATTGCCATGAGTGTGTTGTATGGAGCATTCTTTTCTTGTTGGGAAATACAAAAACAACTCCAAGCATCTCTACAAATTATATAGATATAAAATTGATGAATCCAGATTGTATTAGCGCGGAGCAAGTTAGCTAATTGCATGAATGTGAGAATAAGAATTACATATTGGCCACAGCCACTGCCTGGGCCTTCGATAGGTGAGCTGCAAAGCCTCTAAGTCCATGTTTGCAGCTGTAAACCATTGACGATTTGGCTTTCTCCATGCTGAAAGGTGGATATATTAGTGTAAGAATCTAAACTAAAGTAGTGACCAATAACAATGTGAGATACAAATTCAAATAGATAAGTGCCCATAAAAAAAAATATTAAAAAATAAAAAAATTCAGAAATGAAGCAGTGAAAATAGGGTAAATTGCTACAATGTATTATAATCTTACAATCTAGTATAAAAAACATACAACAAAGAATATGAGTAAAAATTTAAAAAATTAAAGAAAAATTGGTATATTATTAATGTTCACAAATAATCACAGAATAGAATGGGATTGAAGCTATAATAGAATCGATAAGATAGTTTTTACATTCAACTGTATATATTTTTCATTCGACATTTTTCTTGAAGAGAGTGTAAAAATTAAGAGAAAGAGTCAATATACTTAAACAAAACAAAGAAAAAAGTATATATTATATTATACAAAAGCCAAGCAACCAGAGTTAATTTCATAATCTAAAATCAATAAATTATGAAACTTATGGTTTTGTATAGAGAAACTTGTGTAAATGAACAAATTGTATTTCAAGTAACAGAACTCACAAAAGAAAAAATAGTTCTATCAGAAGGAAACAGACACTCTTCAACTAAACTAGAAGCCCTAAAGAAGCATGTACCAAATATCAGACCCAAGCATGTAGTGCAACACTGTAAAAGAGCTACAACTCAAGAATATGTATATCTGTAAAACACATATCATTCTCTTAAAGTTTGCAGCATATATAATCACTCATAGAGAACTTCATACTAAGTAGTTAAAGGCCCACTAAAAAAGAACCCATTAAAATTGGATTGAACTCAGGAAACCTTCGCCAAAATCCTGAAGTAGGAGAAAATTGGTTAATTGGAAGGCACTGCTCTTAACAAGTGTAAAGCCAAAGTCCACAACCTTTGTCAGCATCTCCCTGCTTCTGCCAAAATAGTAGCTTTGAAAGAGGGTATATTCCATCAAAGCATAATGGATTGAGAAATTTTGTTAGATGTTGCAACATTCCTATTAGACGTGTATGCAGATGTGGAAGCATAGAGAAGGCACATGAATTTGAAAGAATGACTCAAATAGATATGATCTCATGGACTGCAATGGTTGCAAGATTTCCACAAAATGGATTTGTACAAAACACTTGAGAAACCCCCAACCTAAACTTCAAAAATAGGGGAAAACAAAATTGGGTTACTCTAGCCTAAGAACACTCAAGACGTAAATATTATGGCTCCACGGTCCATTATTATTGAGGAAAAATATATCTGGATATGAATAGCGTCAAAAGCTTTTGGAAACATCTATTGCAAGAATGAAAAGAATGAAGGTGTTATGGAAAGATTGTTGTTGTTGTCACTAATGTCAACTGGTCAATTGGTTATCTACTAGTTGTTGTTGGTTGTATATGTCGAGGATATTGAGAAAATTGTAATAAGGATATATTGCATTTGTTTTGTGGTTGCTCCAGTTTTTTGTTTAGATTTTCTCTTGTGGTTGTGCGGTTCAAATATGTTGTTCATGGTTGTTAGTAGATGTTACATCCATATTTTTAGTTGTTGATTTGTTGTACAGTGCAAGTTGTGTTCACCAGTTGTGAACTATGGTTTTATGTAGTTATGGTTGAGTTATGGGAGAAATGGTGTTGGTTCAGATTTCTCTTTGATGAAGTCTTATGACTTGTGGTTCTAGAGTTTTGTTTCCCCGATTCTATTGAAGATAGTTTCAGAATTTGGAAGATTCGTTCTTAATGGTTCTATTTCTTTTACACTGGTTTGGTTGACCTTGTGTGAAATACTATTTTTGAGGTTGATGAAGTGTGTTGGATCTATTTGGGTCCCTTGAAGCATGTGTTTGGGTCATCCTCATTCTAATTCCACCTTAGGATGTTTTGGCGCCAACCTGATTGAATTTAAATTTGATGGCTGACTTTGGATATGTTTCAAAGTTGAAGATGGTATAAATGCAAGATGAGTTAATGATAAAGTTGGAGGATGCAAGAGCAAAGAAGAAGAGTGATAAGAGAAAAGAAAAAGTGCATTTTGATGCGACATTGATTCTATTCAGTAAGTGTGTGTGTTGAGAGTGTGGCAGATCAATGTGAAGCTTAATGTTGAGTTTTCAAATGTAATGAGCAGAAGGTGAACTCTATCATTCATGCATGTGTGTGAGTAATTGTGGTGGAATCCTTTTTTGTATTTGGATTGTAGTATCTTTGTAACAAGTCTTCTTTGTCTTCTTTGTATCTCAGTGGCAGTGAGCCCTCTAGGTTGTAGCCTTGTTGGACAGTGAGTCCTTATTTCATGCAGTGAGCCTTGTTTCAGGAAGTGAGCTTTTTGTAATCAGGTTTTGATATTCTCTATAGTGTGAGTTATTCCTCACCATGGTTTTCCCTTATTAGGTTTTCCACATAAATCTAGTGTTACTATGTTTATGTGTTGGATTTAAGTTTCTGCATTGGAATTTGACGATTAATCATTTAAGAAATTATTAAGAATATGTTCCAATGATTCAATTAAAGGCTTAATTATGTGACAATTGATTCACCCCCTCTCAGTTGTCCTATTCAACAACTTCAAAATCAGAAAATAGGAAAAAAAGAAAAAGACATGGGCCAACCATTAGAATATTTAAGACTTCAAACTCAAGATTTGCAAAGGAGAAGTTTCTTGATTGAAATATTTTTGTAAAAATAGGGTTATTAAGCTCAAAAAACTATATAGTACCTTGAGAAAAATCTATAGTGGCAGCACAAATCTCCTCATACTCCAACCTCATCAAGTCCTCAACAACAAGAGAAATTTGGCGTTTCAAGGACTGGATCCTAGCCCATCAAGACCCCTGGATTAGATGCCTCCCAATCCCATTGAGACCAAAAGCTTAATCTAAATGATAAATTCATAGAGGGTGCTGCCACAATAGTGGTTTACACTTTCTCGGAGATCCAAATTTTTGCTGAAATCACATATTTTTAGAAAATGTAATGATTTAAGCCTTGAAAATTTCCATTTAAAGGATTCCATTTGAAGAGGGTTTGATCAAACCACCTTAGACCAAGCCCCCTTGGATAGAACCCCGCTAGTTTTAAACCATACCTATATGAGAGTCTCTTTACACCTATCAAAATCTTTGATAAAAACCACTTTTATTTACCTTTTGGGGATCAAATGAATTCATTTAAAATTTATTTTTATAAGTATGTATTCCTTATTATAAGCTTTCAAAAAGTATAATTTTAATTAAATTTAATTTTGATTATTATATTTATTTTTTATTTCTTGAATGGTTTTTCACCAAAAATCAAACTCTTTATTCTGCCATGTGGAAAAATAGTAGATTATCAAAAAATTAAAAAATATGAGTGCACGGATATTGATGTCCCTAATCCAACAAAATGTTTTTGAATTTCGATACATATAAAAAATTTTATGTTTTAGCCAATAAATTCTATCTAAATTATAACTAGTTTGACTTTGAAACTTAATTAGGAAAAAAATATTCAATGAAACACTATGAAACCAGTTCTATGCACTAGATATCATAGTTATGAATCTAAATTCATAAAAATTTGAATTTTATCCTTCATAGAAAAAAATTGTGTTATACAAAGGAGCTGTCAAGCCCTTAAAATAAATGTTGTTTATTGAAAAAACAAGTTTTCAAAGGAGATGGAAAAGAAGTGTAATCCGATTCCTAAAATTTTGAAAATAAAATATTTAGAATCTAGAAACAAAATTTCACAAATCACTAGTTTGCATCATCTTCAAATTCCTCAAGCTTAGCCACTATAGGTGCCCGAAAAGTGAAGATTTAGTTAGAAAAAAAATATTTCAATGTCCAATGGCCAAAACTTGTAAACCAAGATTAGGATCACCCTAGAGCAAACATCCTCATTGTTGTTTTCTACATCACAAGGCCTATGACAATTAAACCCATTGTAGCCATTATACTCATCCTCTATATTGGCCTCTAGAAGCCATGCATTGTTATTGTTTTCAATCTACCTAAGAAGAATGACAAATAAATACATGTAATTGAATCCCCCATTTCAATGAGAGTGACAAACAAGGAATCAAGAAGAAACCTACCTATACTGGCTGAAATGTTGGCAACCGTTTAGATGAATTCCTCTACTAGTAATCCTATTTGCAAGTGGTGTTTATTGTTGATGTTGAGGTTGATTTTGACAAGATGGGTGAACATTCCAAGCTACTTCTAAAAATCCACCTGAACACAGTAACAAAAATGTGTAAAGTTTACAAGAAGAGTATAACATATTCCTAACACAACAAAATTTTTCCTTAGCCTTAAAGTTGCAAGTGTGTATGTTTGCAAAATGTTGTAGCAAATAAAATGCACATGAACTACTTTCAACAATGTCACCGATCCAACAAATGCAAATATTTTCAACCCTTTATGATAATCTGAAGGATCCTTCCTCAAAATTTGTGTCCTCTCTTGTATAGGAATTCCCTCGAACCCCTTTCAATTTACAGACAACCAATCAGAAGAGTGCAAAAAGAGTTAATGAATATTTGGGGTAAAAAAAAAGCATCTTTTTGACCCAACTAACAAACCAGAAATAAATCCAAAAACAAAACTGAAATTTGATTGGCCATCGCAACATGGTTTAGTCACTGTTTAGTGTTAGAAGCCTCCACAATAGTTCTGACAAGAACTAATAAATAAATAATTAAAATATTAAAATATATATTATATTATATATATTTGGATAGATAATTTTAAGGACTATGTACTTGTAAAATATATCTCTAAGAAACTTATGGACTAAATTGTGTTCCTTCTTTCATTTTATGGCACCCAAGAAACAATATGTTGACATGGCACTAGTTTGGTGAAATGTCCATCAAAAATAAAATTAAACTAATATATAAACAATTTGAGTCATTTGAGTCATCAAATATAAGATGTTGAAGTATGTAAATTTAACTGTTGTAATTACTTGATTTTTTTTTAATTTTTCAACATGAGAAAATTGATCATTACAAAAATATCACATACTAAATAATCTTGTATTTTTCACCACACAAAAGAAAATAATATTTCTTATATAATTTAAAATATGACTAAATAATTTTGGGATGCTAAAGTTTTTCTAGTGGAAAATCTTTGGATTTTTAGAAGTAAATTAAAAGTTTTAAAAAATAAAATGAAATGTAGCATGTTAAATTTTAGCTCATGCAATCAAAGCTTATAATAAAAGTAATTTTGTTAATATATACAATCAAGAAAAGATAGTAAGTTTATATGTAAGACCAATTTACATGTAGTGAAAGGAAAATATTGTGGCAATAAAAACATTTTCACAGAGTTCAAAGAAAGAAAATAATTCCAACGTCACATGCACTTTACAAATGAACCCAAATAACATTTAGTATTCACAAAAACATCTCTTAAGATTCACTCACAAATAAATGTTTATTTAGCCAACACCCTTTTTTAGCATGAAGGCTTCCAAAATATTTTAAAATATTTTAAAATATATATTTTTGCATGCTATAAAAATGCTTAACCCTTGAAATTTTGTTATTTCAAGTGCCTTTAAGATTACAAATTTCAAGTGATAGTGATGCTTTTGATAAGACAATGTCTTAGAAAGCATTACTTAGATAAATTATTTAACAACCCAAAAGATTTAGTGGTGCAATATCTTTTTGTGCTTTTGCTTTTATTGTTGAAGAGTTTAGAATAAGAATGCAAGGGCGATAGAGGCTTGCGCAGGTGGAGGAAACCCTTCCCTAAAGACCTAAGCAGAACAAAAGGGCGATGATGGTGGCAGTGCTCTCCTAGGTGGTAGCAGTCTCTTGACAAAGCTACCTAAGAATGTTACGACGAATGGCGATAGGCATTTGCGCAGAGGCCCTGCTGCTATGGCAGTGACGACGAAATTCAAGATTTTGGCATGGGAGACAGTCAAATGGTGGGTTTATCCCAGTTGTGAGTGCCATTTCCATTTATTTGAAAGCAGATACGGTAGAGGAAATTGATCATAATGCTTATGTCATCTCCTCACACAGGGTGATTTGTCAGTTTAGGGGTTTTTGGCCTAGCCTCCCTCAGCTGCATTCCTGGATCTCAAAAGAATGGGAGCCCTTAATTATTGGTAAAGTTCATATTTTCCCCATGGCTAAGGGGTTTTTTGTTGCTAAATTTGACAATGCTCAGGATAGAAACAAAATTTTATGTGATCATTTCTTTAGCTAGGAGGACATATTTTTGCTGATGATTAAGCCTTGGCATTCTGATTTCAATCCTTCTTCTGAAACATTCAATAAGATCCCGATTTGGGTTCGGCTACCTAATCTCCCCCTCTACTTATGGGTTGATCATCTTTAGGAAGAAGTGGTTGAGGCCCTTGGAGATTTCTTGTTGGTGGATGATGAATCCTTTGATATTTTCCACTCGACTTTTTCCCGTATATTGGTTGAAATGGATGTTTCAAAAGGGTTGTATGTTGTGATTTTATTGAAATCTTCTAAGGGTTCTTGGGTCTAATCTTTGGACTATGAAGGGATTCCCTTCTGATGTAGAAGATGTTTTAAAATAGGTCATGTTGTTGCACAATGTGGATTTGAGAAAAAAGCAATGACAACTACATGGTGGAAAGGCACCTCTCAACAACATTATACGGTTGAGAAAAAATCTAAACAACATAGGAGTTTTTTTGAGGTGGTTGCGTCAGAATCACAGGGTCTTGGGCCATCATCTTCAGATGTCTCAAATGATGGGGTTGCTGATGTTGACAAATATTATCATGTTGAAACCCCCAAAGAACGAGAGAATGGGTCTTAGGCTGCCTTTTTTTGGTGATAGAGCTCTAGCTATCATTTCTTGTGGCTTTTTTGATAAGTCTATGCTTGCAGGAAGGAATACTGATGAAATCTCTGCGACTATACCTACAGGCACTCTTCCTTAAGATAATTGTGTGTTGGCTTGGCATGCTAAGGCAACACAAGTGGAAGAAGGTTGGACTATTGTTAAGGGCAAGAAAGCAAAATTCTCTAAGCCTTCTTTTGACATGACTCTTCGTTCCCACATGAGTAGTTCTAAATGTAAATCCTGAAGGGTCTTGTTTGGGGGTTGGTTTTTGGCTGGCTACAGGCTGTTCTTTTTGTAGCTCTTTTTTTGGTTGTAAAAGGTTTCGGGTCCCTTCAAAATATTTTTTTACCTTAATCAAAAACATTGTTGAAGAGAGAGACTACTATTTTAATTGTCATAATATTCAAAAACATAATTCATAACCCCTAAAAAAATTAGTCATAATCAAACATTTCATAAAATCATGAATTTCTTATAGGTGAGATAGGTGTCTAAAATAATCAAATAGTCTTTTCCATTTCCTACCATGCATTCATTTACAAAATTATGTTATGGTATGCTTAAAGTACACCCAGCCATAGAAGGAAATAAGTAACCCATTCTCTTGGAGAAATGATAGGAACCCATAAGAGTTTAGCTCATATATATGGAAATGTTTTGTTTCATGTCTATAAACCCTTTTTTTAATTAACATAAGTTAAACTTCTCAAATTAAGATAAAAATTTGGATATACAATGTATAAACTAGTTAGAATAGTTGCCATCCACAATCTGGTTGAATGATGCTTACAAACCTTAAAATACCAACTCATAGGTAATTTTTTGGATTCCAGTTTTGGTTTTTATCTCTTCTTTAGTGTGTGCATACAAAATACATGTCAAATTTCTATTTTTTTATTCTTCTTTGAGAATGTTGGTAGTTGAAAGTGTCAAAACGATTATATTACCTCCTACAGAATGGAGGCAATTAGCCTAAAATCTCACTTCAATGTGAAAATATCTTTTCACACCTTGTTTAAAGCAAGGATTCCACCTCGGCCCTTTTCCATAGCCTCCCACCTAGGCCTTTTTCCCCCATCCCTTGGATAGAATCAATCTGATATGACAGTATATATCCCCCAATCGTTCTCGTGTTGCGATTATAGGTTTTATCCAAAAGCATTTATCAGTTCTTCCACAACAAAGATGTATGGTTAAAAATAATATTTAAATGGTCAAATTCTTCTATATATTTCTCAATCACAAACTCTAATTCCCCAAAATGCTTTGGTCTTTTTCCAGACCTCTGCCTAAGTAGAAGTTGCAGCCTCTAGTTAGAGAAGCCATGGAATTACAATTTTCGCCAATTTGCTACTTTTCTATTGCAGTTACGTGCACTTACAATTGTAATTTGAATGTTTCTTGTTTCTAATATGAATTAATGGTGCAACCGATGACAATCTTAATGATGCAACCTATGAGATTCTTAACGGTGCAACCAACGAGAATCTAACAACAGAGAAGCAGGAGAGGAATTCTCTTAATAAAATGTTGTAGACTTGCATTAGCGATAGACGCCACCATGCAGGCTCCGCTGCTCACTTCTTTTCTTACCAACAATGAAGAAGGAAGCGAGTGTCCCAATTGGTGGATTCCCTCCACATACTCCTTTTTCTTTTCATTTGTCGCACTCGTGGCTCTTCTCTGTATGATGAAATGTTTGTACTACTTTGGAAACCAACAGCTCCTCTTCACTGCTTTAGTTTTCATCCTTGTTTGTGTATGTATCGTGGGGATCTTTCCACTCTGGCTCTACTCTATAAACTATTCAAGAAGAGCATTCCTAGTGGTGTGATTTCTTGTGTTTAATATGTGTGTTTTAGAAGATGCATGATATTTTTTAGATCTCATGTTGCTTTAATTTGAAATAAAGTATATTTTGGTTTTTGTAGATACTAATGTTCCATGATGGTCCATTAATGTCATTATGGTGTATGCAGTCACTGGTGGAATGGTTTTTCAATGTTTGATAATGGATGTCACTTAATATGCAATTTTACTATGTGGGTATCTCTGGGCATAAGATGAGATGCGTTGAACCAAAAATCAACGAGATAACAAGTATACAATGACACAAAGATTTACTTGCTCTCTGATTCTTCTTGCCTCGTTGTTTTCTTTGTTCTTGTAAATTTGGAAACCCAAGCAAGAAAAAATTGACAATTTTTTATAGTAACAACAATCACTTTAACACAGACAATAAACAAAGACTAGAGAATTCTTTTACACAAACGTAATCTTTATTCATCCAAACTGATTACACCATGCCTCGATAGAGGACTACCACAAACTTTTTTAATCTCTTAAACGGTGAGGCAACTGTCTTTTTTATAGAGCCGTAGCCCTATTGAGGTATATATTTTTTATTTTATTGACCAATTTTGTTTTAAAAGTTAGATTTATAATTTAACATTTAACTTTATGTTTTATATTATATAATGTATTTTGTAATTTGTTTTTTACATAAAAAAAAGTGCATGTCAATTAATTTTTTTTAAAAATTGTGCCCATTTTCTTTTAAAAAATCAATAAATTTTAAAATTAATTTTCCAAAAATAATTTTATTTTTTATATTTAACATTAAATCTTAAATTGTTACATTTTATATATATACATACACACTATGTTTAATATTTAATATTTATCTTAACATTTTAAATTAAGTTTAATTTTATTATTTTTATTAAATCATATATTTTTAAATTAAATTTATATTTTATATTTAATATTTTAAATGAATAAAAAAATTATGTAAAATATATAATTTAAAATAAATAGGTTCAATAAAAATAAAAATAATTATTCTCTAAAACTTTAAATGAGGCAAATAAATGAAATGTTGAATAAAAATTTAAAAAGTTATAGTTTAAATTTCACGTGAATTATATATTTTGGATAGATAATTTTAAGGACTATGTACTTGTAAAATATATCTCTAAGAAACTTATGGACTAAATTGTGTTCCTTCTTTCATTTTATGGCACCCAAGAAATAATATGTTGACATGGCACTAGTTTGGTGAAATTTCCATCAAAAATTAAATTAAACTAATATATAAACAATTTGAGTCATTTGAATCATCAAATATAAGATGTTGAAGTATGCAAATTTAACCACCGCAATTACTTGATGTTTTTTAATTTTTGAACATGAGAAAATTGATCATTACAAAATATCACATACTGAATAATCTTGTATTTTTCACCACACGAAAGAAAATAATATTTTTCTTTTATAAAATATACAACTAAATAATTTTGGTATTCTAAAGTTTTGTTAGTGGAAAATCTTTGGATTTTTAGAAGTAAATTAGAATTTAAAAAAACAAAATGAAATGTAGCATGTTAAATTTTAGCTCATGCAATCAAAATTTATAATAAAAGTAATTTTGTTAATATATACAATAAAGAAAAGATATTAAGTTTATATGTAAGACCAATTTACATGTAGTGAAAGGAAAATATTGTGGCAATAAAAACATTTTCACATAGTTCAAAGAAAGAAAATACCTAACCAATGTCACATGCAATTTTAAAAATGAACCCAAATAAATATTTAGTATTGTTAAAAACATCTCTTAAGATTCACCACAAATAAATGTTTATTTAGCATTATCAAAAAATATTTATTTTCCTATACAAATTTTACAACACCCTTTTTTAGCATGAAGAGTTCCAAAATATTTTAAAATATATATATTTTTGCATGATATAAAAATTCTTAATCCTTCAAATGTTCTTATTTCAATTGCCTTTGAGATTACAACTTTCAAGTGATAGGGATGCTTTTGATAATACAATGTCTTAGAAAGCATTACTTAGATAAAGTATTTAACAACCCAAAAGATTTAGTGGTGCAATATTTTTTTGCACTTTTTCTTTTATTATTTAATATAGTAAAAAGAAACATTGTTGAAGAGAGAGACCACTAGTTTCATTGTAATAATATTTAAACACAGAATTCATAACCCCTAAAAAAATTAGTCATAATGAAATATTTCATAAAATCATGAATTTCTTATAGGTGAGATAGGTGTCTAAAATAATCAAATAGTCTTTTCCATTTCCTACCATGCATTCGTTTACAAAATTATGTTATGGTATGCTTAAAATACACCCACCCATAGAAGGAAATAAGTAACCCTTTCTCTTGGAGAAATGATAGGAACCCATAAGAGTTTAGCTCATATATATGGCAATGTTTTGTTTCATGTCTATAAACCCTTTTTTTAATAAACATAAGTTAAACTTCTCAAATTAAGATAAAAATTTGGATATACCATGTATAAACAAGTTATAATAGTTGTCATACACAATCTGGTTGAATGATGCTTAAAAACCTTAAAATACCAACTCATAGGTAATTCGTTGGATTCCAGATTTGGTTTTTATTTCTTCTTTAGTGAGTACATACAAAATACATGTCAAATTTCTATTTTTGGATTCTTCTTTGAGAGTGTTAGTAGTTGAAAGCGTCAAAATGATTATATTACCTCCTATAGAATGGAGACAATTATCCTACAATCTCACTTCAGTGTGAAAATATCTTTTCACGCCTTGTTTAAAGCAGAGATTCCACCTCAGCCCTTTTCCGCAACCTCCCACCTGGGCCTTTTGCCCCCAGCCCTCGAATAGAATTGATCTAATATGACAGTATATATCCCCCAATTGTTCCTATGCTGTGATTATAGGTTTTAGCCAAAAGCATTTATCAGTTCTTCCATGACAAAGATGTATGGTTAAAAATAATATTTAAATGGTCAAATTCTTCTATATATTTCTCAATCACAAACTCTAATTCCACAGAATGCTCTGGTCTTTTTCCAGACCTCTGTCCAAGTAGCAGTTGCAGCCTCCAGTCAGAGAAGCCATGGAATCACAATTTTTTGTCAATTTGCTACTTTTCTATGTCAGTTACATGCACTTACAATTGTAATTTGAATGTTTCTTGTTTCTAATATGAATTAATGGTGCAGCCAACGAGAATCATAGTTCGGCCGACGAGAATCTTAATGATGCATCCTATGAGATTCTTAACAGTGCAACCGATGAGAATCTAACAACAGAGAAGCAGGAGATAACTTCTCTAATAAAATGTTGTAGACTTGCATTAGCGATTATTGCGATAGACGCCACCATGCAGGCTCCGCTGCTCACTTTTTTTTCTTACCAGCAATGAAGATGGAAGCGAGTGTCCCAATTGGTGGATTCCCTCCACATACTCTTTTCTCTTTTCATTTGTCACACTCGTGGATCTTCTCTGTATGATGAAATGTTTGTACTACTTTGGAAACGAACAACTCTTCACTGCTTTAATTTTCATCCTTGTTTTTGTACTTATCGTGGGGATCTTTCCACTCTGGCTATGCTATATAAACTATTCAAGAAGAGCATTCCCAGTGGTGTGATTGCCTGTGTTTAATATGTGTGTTTTAGAAGATGCATGATATTTTTTAGATCTCGTGTTGCTTTACTTTGAAATAAAGTATCTTTTGGTTCCTATAGATGTTAATGTTCCATGGTGGGCCATTAATGTCATTATGGTGTATGTAGTCGTTGGTGGAATGGTTTTTCAATGTTCGATAATGGATGTTGCTTAATATGCAATTTTACTTTGTGGGTATCTTTGGGCATATGATGAGATGCGTTGAACTAAAAATCAACGAGATAACAAGGATACAATGACACAAAGATTTACCTGCTCTCTGATTCTTCTTGCCCCATTGTTTTCTTTGTTCTTGTAGATTTGGAAACCCAAGCAAGAAAAAATTGAAAATTTTTGATAGGAACAACAATCACCTTAACACAGACAATAAACAGAGACCAAAGAATTATTTTACACAAATATAATCTTTATTCATCCAAACTTATTACGCCATGCCTCGATAGAGGACTACCACAAACTTTTTTAATCTCTTAAAATGGCTTTTAGGTAACTGCCTTTTATAGAGCCCGTGAGTCTCATTGAGGTATATATATTCTTGATTTTATTCACCAATTTTGTTTTAAAAAAGTTAGATTTTACAATTTAACATTTAACTCTTTATGTTTTATATTATATAATGTATTTTGTAATTTGTATTATAAATGAAAAAATTGCATGTCAATTAATTTTTTAAAAAAATTGTGCCCATTTTCTTTTAGAAAATCAATAATTTTTAAAATTAATTGTCCAAAATAATTTTATTTTTTATATTTAACATTAAATCTTAAATTTTAATTGTTACATTTTATATTTATACATAGACACTATGTTTAATATTTAATATTTTATTAAATGATATATTTTTAAATTAAATTTATATTTTATATTTCATA
>VDFB02027629.1:0-41199 GCA_007258455.2 Sequoia sempervirens | reverse complement strand
AAAATCTTGAACTAATCTATCATTAGTATCAACCCAATTATAATACATCGAAAAATTTAAGCCTTCATAAGAGAACAACCAACACAAGTCTTAAGAAACTTTGATGAGATAACCTATTGCAAAATTACATCATAGTATATCTCCATCCCAAGAACCTATATATATATATATAAGATACAAAATAGGAAACCATAAATGGTAAACTATAAACCATGAGAGAATACAAATCCTAAGAATAACACTCAAATCCCCATGGGGAATTCCAATGCTCAACTCCCATGATGAGTCAATGTGCAATAAATACAAGATTCTCGATTCAAAGATGCCTTATGATATGCCATTACATGCATCATGAAGTTGGTCAAAAGTTAAGTATGCTATGCAACTCCCTATAATCATGCTCCTACATGCATCATAAAATGTCATAAGTAAACCCACTCTTAGAACACCATAATAACACTAGATGCTCTCACAAATTCTTACACACATTACAAAATAGTCAACACATGGCCAAAAGTCTCACCTCGAAGTGGGGTGCCTTCTTTTCCATGTGAGGGAAAAAATAAATTTAAATACGAAATATTAGGATGCAAGGTTCATACACCTTTCCTAATATTTATCACTAATCTCCAAATTCACATTCTTGATTCTTGGATCCATCATTTTCCACCCTAGATCAAATATGTGGGTGGGGACTTAATCGAGACTACTTTCATAGTCATGAATTTGAACCCCACTTCTAAGTTCAAATTTCATAAAATGGGCCAATGTTTCCTTCCCTTACTAGTTGTTGTGAGCCAACTTAGTACATATTATGTTGATTTGTGTACTTAATATATTTAAGGACACTTATTAAGTCATTTGAAATTTTGGTAGAATATGAAAATAATATCTAGATCTAAGATCTTAAAGGAGAATCTCATTTGCATTTATTTATTTGTGACATCATCCTAGAGTTGTCATGTGTTTGCGTATTGTCCTTGATCACTTTTCTTAGAGCCATAAAGCTAGAATCAATAGGGGTTTGATTGAGAACACGACCCTCACAAAATTTACCAAATTTCACAAAGATGTTTGTGAACTATGCCCATCCTAACAATAAGTAGAAGTAGAAATTAAGGAAAGTGGGGGAAATTAGAGGGAGAGGGGGAGGCAATTGGAAATGTTGTGAGTTGGAGATAGTATCAGGGAGGCAATTGGAAATGTTGTGAGTTGGAGATAGTATCAGGGAGGCGGTGGGAAATGTTGTGACCTAAAGAGAGTATTTTTTGTTGCACTTAAACCCATTTCATACTTGGGAAACATTAATTGACCATGTCATTTGCCCATTCATCCCATGTCACCCAAACTGTTATAGTAGCATTTTCCCCATGGGTTAGGTGAAGATGACATTATTCATAGCACTACCAACATTATATATGTTACATACCTACTCTACATCTTATGTAATAGTGGTGAATGAATCTTGCTTGCCAACCAATTGTGTGGAATTCTTTCAAGCCATCCTTGCCTAGTTTAGATCTATGTGCACTTGTTCAAATTCATGCTAGAGATTAAGTTTGCACACATAGAGATCAAATCCACACTCATCATGGTGAACTGGGGTGAAGAATCATCAGTTTATAGAATCACATATCTTTGCCTAACTTAATATTAAAAATATAAAATATTAGTGAATTGGTTTGTGACTTTTGACACATCACTTTTCTATTATCAAACTAGGTATCACATTTAATTTATTTAACTCCCATAATTAACTAGCCAATAAGCTTTTCTTGTTACCGGCTACGCTCCCTTAATGAAGTTTGCCGCTTCATTTCTATCGACAAATTAAACTGATGACCATCTATAATACATCTTTACCGTTCATTATTTCTTTGCTACATTTATGGCACGACTTGACTGCTAATAACTACTCTTCTCTCGCAAACGTTGCATCCTACCTGCCCCTTCACACCTTCGTATGGTTTTCTCGCCAGCGACCAACAAATATCTTATTTGCGCAAATGTCTTTCTTGCAGATATTCTGTTCCATACTTATCTGCTAAAGACACATAGATTGACAGTTATCTGCACTGCACTGAAGACATAAAGATCATCAGAAGTTTACTTCAGACTTTGGAGGCGCTGCTTCACTTTGTTTTCAACCGGGTCTGCTTCTAAACTTTCATCCTTTCATTTTAATGGATCCTCTTGTGATCACACTCCATGATAAGTTCTTCATGCACTTCTTCATCCATGCCTTCATCGTTTTGCATATACTGATCCATTTCTTGTGAAGACACCGCTTTAAAGCATTCGGTCAAACAACTCATTTGCTATACCCTCTGTTTCCACCTTTTTGTATGTATCGTGTTACCAAGACAGATGTAATTACAACCTCTCACAAAACTCCTCTTCTTGGCGCGGGTCATGATGCTGATAAACGGAGCAGAATTTGTTTAAACTCTGCCATTTGCATTGTTTAAAGGTTTCTAAAAGCCTTTTCAACAAATCTGATACGCGCCAGACCAGTAATAAATCAATTTTGTGCATATTCTACAACCATTTCATTGAGCATGAACGTTTCATTGAGGCGCCTTGTCAAACAGTTGATTTGCCTTGTCCATGCTTGCACACTTTGTACATCTGACTGAACTATTTTGTGCAGACTCTGCACTCACGGTATTCCATGGGATCACAATCTCATATGAGGTATTCTGTCAAACAGTTTACGTGCCTTGTCGATACCTCCATATTTTGCAAGCCCTTGCTTGAAATCTTCAAAAGCATTCATCAAACGGTTCACGTGCCAAGCTGATGCTTTCACAACCCACTTGAATACCTACCAAAGCATTTTTTGCATCCGATGCCAAAGCATTCCCTTGAGGCGTCTCGTAACAGCAACCAACACAGGACTTAGGGTTTTTACAAATCACATTTGCCTGAAAATGTAAATGTTCTAAACAGACCCGCATCGCCCAACTACTTATCATGATACCATTTAGTGCACTGTCTAGAACCCAGGCACTCCATGAAATGACATTTATTTGCGGGATTCTGTCAAAAGTTTCGCAGACCCTGTTTATATGCTTCCAGTGCCTATGCTTCTTTGTCGCGTGCATGTTAACCAAGTTAGTTGCAGCGGCAACATTTGACTTAATTCCTCCATCCTTTGTGTTTTGATGGATTTTAATACCCTTGCAATCCTTTTCTCCCATGAGATGACACCCCATTGAGACATTTCTCAAACAGTTCACGGTTTCATGGTTTCAACAAATCTATCTTCTCAAAAACTACAATCATGGCGAACCCTAAGACTACATTCCTTAGATGCATTCTATGTAACAGTCTATGTGTTGCGCCTATGATCATTCATTTTGTGCAAATCTTGCAGCCATCCACTTCATGCGATAGCATCTTCATGAGGCATTAGGTTAAACATCGGCGTTCCCTCAATGAAGTTTGCCAATCCATTTTCTCTATCGACGGTTTAAAAAAGATGCAAGACCATTTCGAATAGATCTTGATAGTTCATTACTTCTTGTCATCTTCCCTTCTGTCTTATTCGCACATCTACTGTGGATGGAAGTGGTGTACACTGTGTGTTGCAGCTGCCTTTTGCTTTCCTAGATGCATTTACTCTCGATGTGAGTCGGTCAAAAAAATATCTGCTTGATGATGCAGTTCGACTATTGACAAAAACAAAGCATTGGGAACATTTTGCGAAATCTTTCAAGGTAAATCATTTGCCCTAGTTTGAATTCTCTGCGATTCTTTCTTTCTTCCGTCTCTATTTCAAAAGCTGCACATTATTAGAAATTTTTGACTGGCTTCCGAATTTAAAGCAATAGTTTTGTGGTATTTTGCAGATTATATTTGGTTTGCTTTATTTTAACTCACAGATAGACAAAAAATGTGTAGAATCTTCAGGTACGTCACTTGCCCTGGTTTCAGTCACCTCAGTTGGATCATTTATTTCAATGTTTTATTTGATATGTAAAGTTGTTCTGGGTTAAAAAAATCACGCAATAGTTTTTGTGGCATACCCTTTTCAACCTCCCCTGTATACAGGTAGAGCTGTACAAATTTAGGGCATATCTTTTATATATAGGTAGAGCCATAAAAAATTAGTAACAAAGAACAAACTTATTTGTTATTCCAGTTTCATAACCAGTTTCAATGGCAATCCAATGAAGGAATATCCGGGAGCCGAATTACTTAGAGTTTGTTCAATTTTCTGTGATATTTTCTATTAAAATTAATCGCGGCAGATTGGTGAGGAGGAGTATCGGTGTTGGGTTTTGGCGGATGAGAGGAGAAATGCAAGGGGTTGTCCTTTCATCGATTTCAAAGTCCCAGAGCGGAACATTGTGTGTGTCAGCCTCCAAATGTCGCAGTCAAGAGGCATTTGAGATTGGGAGGAGTAATTATCTGGGTCGAGCTGTTCATTTTTCGCGTTGAAAAGAATTAATGGAACAAAATTTGTGAAACAACATTGAAAATAAATCAGATTTTGAAACAGTAAGGTTAATGTTGTGAAATGGTATCTATTTTTTTTGTTTTTAACTTTTGTGCCAAACCCCAGTGCCGCCATGCTGCACCCATGTGCACAATTCAAAGTGTGATTCTTTTCTTATTCTAACGATCAACTTGTCTATTGGCCAGCCTCTCTTTCTTGCACAGAGTTAATGCTAAATCTGTGCCTTGGAAAAAACTGCAAGACTTTTTATTGCTAATTTGAAATTTTTACATGATCTGAGATAAATTTCTAACACTGTAAAACTAAATTCATAATGTTTGCCCCAAAGGTTTATTGGAAGGCTTTGAAAATGAATCAATAGAGGAATTTTTGTTAAACACTTCAAGTGCCTTTCCTATGCCTCCACATTTTCTATACATGTTTACTAGGGCAGTTGCAATTACAACATCTGAAAAAAATGCTCTATCCTTTATGCTTTGATGGATGTCCATACCTTGATCCAAAGCCCCCATCTTTGCACAGGTAGGGAGAATGGTAACGGAGGTTGCGGAGTCTAGATTTATGCCTGCCAATTGCATCTGCTTGAAAGTTTTTAAAGCTTTGGCTATCCTTCTAATTTTTTTCCATGGCTTTTCTTAAATCACATGACAGAAATTGTTGGGAATCATGTCGTGGTGGATGAGAAAGTCGAGCCTTGCAGCATTGGCTAAGCCATAGGTAGTAGCAATAGGGGCATATTAATAATAAAGAAAACTCAAAACCTCACCCCAAAATCCGTGGCACACAGTCTAGGTTCAATCAATAGCAGAGTGAATGAAACTATCATCCCAAATCAACATTCAGTGAAAAGAGAAAACACAATTTTATCCATTCTTGTCAATTCATCAAATATAATTTTCAATTGAAATTAAAAAATCAGAAATTGTGAATTTATGGGAAAGCAAATTACCCTTGGAGGCTTCCATGATCTGGGTGTTCCAAAGTACTTACATTATTTCAAAAAGCTTGAAATAATCCTTTCAAAAGCCATTTTGGGCATATCGTGCGATCATAGAATTCCATGAGAACATATCTTTGAGTCATTTTGCCAACCAGTTGTTGTGTTGTGTATGATTTCATAGATGTTGTAGTTGTAGTTGTGTTGTTGTAAACAATGCGCTTTCAATTATGTTTCGATGGGCGTTTATACTTTGCTGCAAAGCTTCCCAATTTGGCACAGGCTGTAAGGATGCTGGCAAAGGTTGTGGAGTTAGGCTTTACACCTGCCAATTGCATTTGCTTCACGTTTCCAAGGCCTTCTCAATAGACCCATTTTGTGAATATCTGTCCATCATTCTAGTCTATGAGACAACATCTCTTTGAGGTATTTACTCAAACAACACAACTGCCTCGTCTATACTTTTTAGAATTTTCATATATGTCTAGTAGGGAACTTGTAACTACATTGAACATCAATCCCCTTTCGATTATGTTGTGATGATGTCCATGCCCTGTTGTAAAGTTTCGATTTTAGCACAGACTGGGAGGATGCTACCAAAACTTGTGGAGTCTAGCTTTACTTCTGCCAAATGCACTTTCTTATATGCTTGCACAGTCTTTTGTACATTTTGAGCAATCAATACATCCCAGGAAACTGCATCTCTTTGGGGCATTTTGCTAAACAGTTTGCATGCCTTGTGGTGTATGCTTCCACATTTTGCACACAAGTCTATCAAGGTATTCACAACTATGATGTCTGACAGATATTATCCTGAATTATGCTATGGTGGATGTTACTGCCCTATCCTAAATATCCCATTTTGGCATAGTCTAAGAGGATGCTGGAAAAGGTTGTTTACTTTGACTTTACACCTGCCATATTCATTTGCTTAAAAGTTTCAAAGAACATTTCAACAAAACCCATTTTATAAGATTTATGTAAAAGCTATAATGAACACTTGGATCATCCTCAAACTAATTTCACTTTGAAAATATGTTCTACTACCACCCATAAGAAAATCTTCATTTGGTTTACCTTTGATTTCCTAGGCAAAGCAATGCAAAAAGATTTCTTTGCAAAAATTTTATTGCAGGTAAATTTTAACGGTTAGTTTGTTTATAGGAACAAACAGTAATGAATTCAAAACTATTTGCAGCTTCATGACTTACGTAGCTTATCTACAGGCTAAGAAATGTTCCATGACAACTAAGGCACCAATAAGAGAGACCAAAATCCCAGGTATAATGTTTTCCAAAGATCATAGTGGAAATTAATTGACTTTTTTACAATAAGATAGAAGAATTTTATATTTAATTTCCACTCTTGGCGAAATATGAGATATTCAAAGAAATAATGGTGATGGTGAAAAGAAGAAAATAGTAAATCAGCTAAAAATACACCACCCTTAAGTTGGTTTCCATCTTTAATATTCCTAGCCAGAAGGAAATAGATTCAATTCAGAAGAAAACAAATTTGTATATTAATATTAATATTAAATTAAAACTTAATATATTAAAAAATCTATAATATATAATTATTAAATTATAATTAAAATGTAAATTATACAATTAATTTATTTCTTTTATTAATTGTATTTATTAATATAATAATAATATATATATTATATTTAAATTATTAGTTATATATTTATAATTAAATTAAGATTTAATTATTTAAAAGTTTAAAATGGTTGTTACTGTTAAATAGTTATTATTATTATATTTAATATTATATACACAAATTAAATTATATATAATATACTTAATATTATATATAAAAATTATATTAATATTCTTATATATTGTATTCTAGAATAAAAAGTTGTTAAATATAAATTTAAAAATAGGATAATTAATAATTATGATTTGTAATATAGTATAAATTAAATTAAATTAATATAAATATAATTATATATTGTATATGAATATTAATATTAAATTATAACTTAGTTGGTCTCAAGTCTCGGGTTTGCTCAGGGATATAATTATATATCCGTGGGTATATGAACTAGTGTAAGGGTGGGCGCTGAAGGGGGAGGATACCCTTGAGACCAAAAAAAAAAAAATTATAACTTAACATATTATACAATATAATATATATAATTACATTATAATTATAATTTATATTATATAATTAATTTAACTCTTCTAATAATTGTATCTATTAACATAATACTATAAAATATTATATTTAAACTACCAATTATATATTTATAATTACATTAATATATAGTTATTTAATAGTTTAAAACTGTTGTTACATATCTAAATAGTTATTATTAGTATATTTAAAATATTATATAGATTTTAAAATATTATTATTATTAACTTCCTTATTCAAAGGGTTTGTTTCTCATTTTTGGATCCCTATAAGTGGATGCATAGTTGATTTGAAGAATAAGTTGTAGACCAGGAACGCCCACTTCATCCTGCTAATCCAATAATTGCATCTGCTTGTGTTTAGAAAAATAGCAATAGCTTTCTCAACTAGCTCTAAAAGACTTAGAGAGAAAAAAATATCTATTAATAATCAATGGATACACACGCATGCAACACAACCCTTATGTTGCACGAAGGATGAAAGAGGAGGCTTGACTGTCAACACTATCAGCTTCAATCATTTGACATTCTCAAATACTTTTCAACAAGAAATTATAGGTTGGTATACTTATAATTTATCGCATTCTATTGTTCAATTAAACCAAAAACTTGCAGTTTCCTTTTTTGCAATTTGTCTTTGGGAGGTTCCTACAAAAATTTCACTTCCTATTTTTCGTAGATTTTAACTCTTGCAATTAATAATTAAGTTTCAATTGTCAATTCACAAATGTTTAAGATAAATTAAAAATGCTTTGTATTACTATATCTACAATCAAGAAACTAAAGATGTATTTGCTTTTTGGCAGGGATTCAATTTTTTATGGAATGGAAGCACTTTTTTATGCACCAAATCTTTTCATACAAGCTACATCTCTGTGGAATACAAACTGTGCATGCCTATCATCCCCATTTCTGTGCTGAGAGGGAGGATAATTTTCATATGTAAATGTTGAAAAATACATATCTTGATTATACTTTATATTACAAGATACATGTGTAGCATGTGTTGCTTGAAAGTTGCTCTTTTACGAAACTCTTTATTCTGCACATTTTCAGCTCACCTACACTTTATTAGGAGTCTCCTTTCAAGACTACCATGAAGATTTTTCCTGCACACTCTACCTATTTTTCTGTTTGGCATCGTTGACAACTCGACACAATGTGTGCTGAATCTTAAGGTAACTCACTTGTCATTATTTCAGTCATTTTTTTATGAGAATCTCACTTTTCTTGTGTTTTATTTTACTATTACATTTCTGTTAAATGAAGGTGGTTTTATCTATGGCTTTTCCAATATTAAATCCTATTGTAATATCTACTATTACAACTTTTCTGGCAACATCTTTTACTATTGAATGTATAGCAGTTGTAAATGCAATGGTTGCCAAACCTTTCCTGCTAACTCAACTTGAGGTAACTCACTTGCCATTATTTCTGTGAATTTTTTTATGGGAATCTCTACATGGCCAGATTAGTTTTGTTGTGTTTAATTTCATTATTACAGTTCTATTGTTATCAGCTAAATGAAGGCATTAATTTTATGTTCACTTCACAGTATAAATTTTTGGCTAACTTTCTTTTCCTTCTTCTATTGAATGTACAACAGCTGTTGTTGAAGCTACAAATGCAGTGGTTGCTAGATCTATTTTCACAATAGCTACAGTACATATCAAATCATCTTCATAAGTTAATCTTAATACATTGTTCTTTACAAACTTTATGACTTATACAGTAAATATTTCCTTGCAATTTTCAACCATTTTACTAGTTATTGTCCTTTGCAAAAATACCAGTTATACTGGTTCTTGTACTTTAAAGACAACATGTCAAAAGCCAAGGGATTGGCTTGACACAAACCAAATCTTATTTAATCTTCACTGTATAGTAGATGTTGCTGCACCGTTGAATACACTGAATAGTAGAGCTCGAATCATCTTATAGATCTTAAACTATATTTCCTTGCAATTTTCAGCCTTTATACTGGTTATTGTACTTTGCCAAAATACCCTTTGACTTATAGTTCAAAATCATATTTTCTTAATTATAATGAAACGACAATAAAATATATGTGCATAACTTCATTTATTTAAAAATGTTTGACACTTCACATTTTACAATTTCTATCTTTCAAATACAATACCATAAATTAAAATATTGATCTCCACAAATCTTCAAGGCACTCCATTGCAATAATTTAAGGTGCTTATTACTAGTAAACTTTCAAACCTAAAAACATTAAATTTTTTAATCTTATATTAAGAAATAGTATTTAATTGTCAAAATTATCTTATTCTATTAAAAAACTATTCTTTTAATATAAGAAAATACTCTTAATTAACACACATTCATATTTCCTTTCCACACTAATACTAATTTTCATATTTTTAATACTAATGACACCTCCTCTATATAAGAAAAGGAGCCTAGATCGTGAGGACCCCTTTGCATCTCTAAAAAAGGACATTTCAGTGTTTAGCACATCGGGGGAAGTCATATTAATAGGTGATTTTAATGCTAGGACAGCTAGCAACCAAGCTCTTAACTTGAAAAGCCAAGATAAAGAGAAAGATGATCCGCTATGGCTGGAAGAAGAGAACCATCAATTATGGGAACGAACCTCTCAAGATAATAAATGTAACGTTACTCATTATGGGGCAGAACTGTTAGGAATATGCAGTCTATTCAACTTGGTAATATGTAACGGTATGAGATCATGGCCGGGATCGGGCAACATCACTTGCAAGACCTATAATGGTCAAAGTGTGGTGGATTATGTCATTTTATCTCGTAATTATACAGCAAGAATAATGGAGCTTGTGATTGGTAAATGTCCAATGGAGTTGAAATCGGATCATAATCCAATATATGTAAAACTTGACATTCGCATAATCAAGCAGCAAGGGGAACAAGTTCTTAACAGCAAGAACAAAGCACCCACACCGGGTAAAATTCTCATGAATCAAGAAAATCAGAAAATCTTCAAGACTGCCCTCAAAAATTTCTTTCAGGAATTGGAAAAAAAATCAGCTTACATAAAGTTGCACTCAATAAACAAGAATACTTTGATCCCTCTAGTGCACAAAGCTTTGGGTGAGTGCAAGAGGTCTAGACCCAAGAGAGGCAGTACAAATACTTTTCCGGCAAACCCGTGGTTCGATGAGGAGTGCAAGTTAACAAAAAGGAAGCTTCGGGAGGGGGGAATGACAATAGAAAACAAGAAAGAGTATGAAAGGATGATACGAAGTAAAAAGGAAAAGTATGTAAGGGATAGAAGATTGGAGCTGATTACCCTTGGAAAGAACAACCCCAAAAATTTTTGGAAGGAGCTACAACAGAAAAGAAAACAAATGGAAAATAATATTACAAGCTCTCAATGGCTAGACTATGCAAAACTTCTTTATGAGCGTGAGCAGGATAAACATAGACCCCCAATAATCAAGGCAGCCACCGAACTTTTCACTGTAGAGGATATCAGTCAAGGCATAAGAAGGTTGGCAGGAGGGAAAGCACAAGATATTGATGGGCTGCAAGCAGAACATTTAAAGTGGGGTGTTGAGGTCCTTGCACCTTGTATTAAGAGCATTTTCAACAGGGTCAATCAAGAAGGCTTCCCAGAAGGATGGACCACTAGTGTTGTTATCCCCTTGCACAAAAATGGTGACATAAATAACCCATCAAACTACCAAACTATTATGGTTAACCCTCTTATGGGGAAACTTTTTGGAAGCATGATTGAACGCAGGATTAGCAGCTGGGCTGAAAAAGAGGGGAAAAGAGCAAAAGGTCAAGCCGGTTTTAGGCCCAAGCACTCCACTATTGATCATGGGGTTACCCTTAGATTTTTGATTGAAAAAATTTGGGACATTCAAGGAGACGAAGCCTATTGCTGCTTTGTTGATTTTAAAAAAGCCTTTGACACTGTCCCTCGGAACAAGCTATGGAAGAGAATGGAGGATTTGGGAGTTCCGCATGAGCTTAGGGCGGCTGCTCATAGGCTCTACGAGCAGGTCAAAGCTAAAATCAGAACCAATGATGGTATGTCAGAATGCTTTGGCAGTGACATTGGTGTCAAACAAGGCTGCCCGCTCTCCCCAACGCTATTTGGGCTTTACATTGATAAGCTGGAAGAATGGATTGACAAGGTTGGTGGGGAAGGCATCCTTTTGGCCAACTTTGTAATAAAATTACTGTTATATGCCGATGACCTCATATTAATTGCTAAAACTGCACATGATTTGAGAAAACATTTGAAGGCCCTTGAATTGTTTTGTCAAGAGGTCGGGATGCAAGTGAACACTTCAAAAACCAAAATAATGATCTTCTCACTGCGAAGAAAAAAACAGCAGATTGAATTTATCTTTGAAGGCAAGCCACTAGAAATAGTGGATGAGTATAAGTACCTTGGGCTTGATTTTCACAACAAGCTTAGCTGGGAAACATGTAGAGCAAAAAGAATTCAAGGAGGCTGGAAAGCGTTGTACTCTTTGCAAAATAGATGTAGAAATGCCGAATTATGGGATTGGAAAACTAAAAGAACGCTTTTTGGTCTTCTTGTTACTCCGGTAATTCTCTATGGGTGTGAAATCTGGGGCAGCAGCATGTCAGATCAGAAATGGAGACAAGTGGAAAGGATACAAAAACATCTAATTATATGCAGCCTCAAGCTTAAGACTGCAGTGCCTTATGAAATTTTATTGGCTGAGACCGGTACTTTTCCTCTGGAGGCCTCAGCGATGACCCAGTTATTAAGCTACTTAAAGAAGGTCCAGAATATGGAGGATCATAGATGGCCTAAGCTAATTATGAAAGAGGAGCTAACTAGAAGAAAGAACACATGGATGAAACTTAATATCAAGTGGATGAAGAAATGGGATATTGTGATGCATGAGTGTCCAAACACAAATGGAGAAATAAAAAATTACGTGAGAGAAAAAGTTAAATATGGTATATGGACGAAAAAAACAGGGCGTAAAAAGGATTATTATATCAAAGAATTCAATCCCACAAGGGACCATGAAGAAAAGGCTTATATAGGAGCGAATATCAAATGGAAAGCAAAAATGTTGATAGCCCAATTGCGGACTAGTTCACACCATCTTAGGTGTGAAACGGGTAGGTGGGAGGTTCCTAAAGAAGAGTGGGAAAATAGAATATGCCGCTTTTGTAACGAAGGTATGGTGGAGACAGAATGGCACTTTATCATAGAATGCTCAGCTTATAAAGACATCCGGGCCAGCTATGGGGATGCGGTGCAGGTTGACAATTTAAATACCTTGTTTGAAGATTCAAGACTCGACAAAATTGCAAACTTCATCATCAAAATTCACTCTCGAAGGGCTGATCTCGAACGGCACCTCCATTGTGTCTAGGGCTGTGCTGTGTGTTGTTCCAGTGCTGATCTTGGGTCCCATAGGCTTCTTTGGCCTCGTGGACGTCATTAAAATATTTCATTTCATTTCAATATCTGCATACATCATCGGTACCTCTCTTTTATTCACTCGTAGGATACGAGCACTTCTCATCGACATTCTTGGAGCTGACATTCCTTGGTCAAATCAGCATTGAATGGTTCGAATTGGCCTTTAAAATTCTCGACACGCTTCAAAATTCATCGACAATTGTCACATCTCCCACTGGCCCTATCACATCATACCTAGTATGATTTATCCACAGGTACCAAACTCGGTTGACATATTCTAGATCTGGCATAGTGATCAACATTTTTTTGGTGATATAGTGGTTCCTTGGCAACCCCCATGTGTGGTTTTATTCCTGGCAGTCTTCTTTTTTTGTTGGCCTCTTTCCATTTCCAATCAATAGTCTACAACCTACATCAACATCCCATCATAGTCTATTAGATCAGTCGCTGTCCTTCCTTTGTGTATGGTACACTATCATTTCGGTCATCATTTCCTTCTACATACCTACCCCATCGGCCAGGTATGAATTGCAGTAAGTTACATTTTTTATCAGTTGAATTTTCTTGGCTATTTATAATAGTTTATTTTAAAAAAAATTCTTTGACCAAAGAATCATAGCCGACTATTGTTTGTAAGGTGAATGGGGGGGTGGTTCATGAGTGGCACGCCCACTAGGGGCCCGCCCCCACTCTGTCCACTCACTAGCATGGGTGGCTACGGTAAATCTCTATTTTTTAAACCACAATTGCTAGTGGAGGTCATATGGCATGACTGGAGGCACAATTCTTGACCCTAGTTAGCCTTTATTTTTGCACCATTTTAGCATTAAAAGGTCCTCTTTTAGGCCTTTTTTTTGTTTTTGCATAACTTTTGATCCAGGTGTTTTTTTTTTTGAAATGAAATATCGTCGGAAAGGTGGCGATGTGTAATTTTCAGTGGTACAGGTGTTTTTCAGAAATTTTGTTGTTTGGTAGCATTTATTGCTTGTTGAAGTCAGATGTTCAATTTTCACTCCCAAGCTCACAACTTTTTCTCTTTTCCTTTGTTTTTCGTGATTCTTGTGACGTTGGAAAGGTCTTTCCGAGATCTTTAGAGTTACTCATGCACTTTTTCCAGATTTGGCCCTAGGTATAGTTAATTCAGATTTTTGTGTTTTAACACTTTGGTTAATTACCTGGATATGTTGGCACTTGGAAAGTTTTTGTTCACATGGGATGGCTTCATTTGGGCTACTTTATATGTATCTCTAGTTGTGACCACTGAAAAAGTAGGCCTTTTCCTTGCTTGATTTGGGAATAATTAATAATAAATTGGACTTAATGTCACCAAGATCTAGTGTTGTGAGGTGTTTTACACATCCACATTAGGTATTGCACCCTTTTTAAGCTAAATAAACCTAACCTTGCCCTAATTTATTGTTGTAAAATGTATTTATTTACATTTTCACAATAAATTTAAGAGGCTTATAAATCAAGCGGACCTAATCCAGTGTTGTAATTTGTCCTACACATTCACATGGGATTTAGGGCCCTTCTAAGCTAAATAAACTCAAATTTTCCTTAATTTAGTATTGTAAAGTGCATTTATTTACACTTTCAAATTGGATTTTGGGCCCCCTTGCATTTATGACCTTTTAATAGGCCCATATGACCCAATATTGTGCATCCCAAGGCATAATTTTATAAAAATCTAACAAAATCAACATAAAAGCTTAAATTCTTCATTCCTTGACATCCAAGTTGGAAAAATAAACCCTATGGGACCCATTCTCCACCTTGGGTGAATGAGTCCCATCCAGGTGGGACTCATTCGCCAAGAGTGGCGAATGACTCCCATTTGAGCTATTTTTGAGGTTTGAGTGGGAAAACTTAGGTTTTAATTTCAAATTTCTTCCATGTCAGCCTTGGGGATCTAATTAATGGTCATGTGAGTGGATTTCCTATATAAGAAAGCTTTTAAATCCTCATTTCATCCAATGAATAACAAGAAACATAAGCCTGCATATTATCAATTCAAGCAAGCAAGGGTAAAGCATTCCAAGTCTTCACAAGGTCATCAATATAGCTTTCAAGATTATAAATTATAAGGCATCCAAGAGAAAGATTCTTCATCAATTGTTGTAGCATTTCAAAATCCATCATCATGGCAAGCTTCTAATTGCATTATCTCATGTTCATGCTTCATTATCTTATTTTATCATTTGGTTTAATTACCTAAAACGGGTTTGACCAAGGAAAACCTCTATTCCCTAAAAATCAACATTTTCTCTCTCTTTCTTTGTGTGATTGTAGATCTAGGTACTTTGAAGGCTTCCAGATCATTGAAGAATAGGTTACAAGCTTGTTGGAGTTGTCTCCCCATTTTCTAGGTCATCATCTTCACAAAAAGTCACTTACAGCCCCAAAAATTAGGGTTTCGGGTTTGGGAATATGGAAAAACAAATTGAGAAAATTGAGAAGAGAAGATCTAGATTTTGAATTTCTAGAAAATCCAAACTAGATTCATTTTCCAAGAGTGGCGAATGAGTCCCACTGTAGGTGTTTTTTGGAGATCTTTGCAGATTTGGATACCCATTTGCCCGAAACTTACTTTGGTACAATTTTCCAGAACTGGGTCTGATTCACCCAGAATGGCAAATGAGTCCCACCAGGCCTAAAAAGTAATAGTTTTAGGGTTCCAAAGCTCCATTCCATCTCTCTCTAGATTCCAGGTGCACACTTTTATTTTTGTATCTTTCTATTTTGTTTCATGGTCATTTCTAGGTCATTCATTGAAGCATTGCATCAAACTAGGGTTTTGCATTTCATCCTTCATTGCATTGTCTTTCCAAGTCTAAACATGGTGGTGAACCCCTCTCCTAATTGGAAATCATATCCTAGGATACCTTATTATTAGGTTTCTCCCTCCATTCTTTATTGGGTTGAGATCTCTAAGGTGTCCTTGAGTGTGGAGAGTGAAATTGGATCTCTCTCTCTTTGTATCCCATTTGGTCAAGGTGTAGAAGCATCCACATTTCCCTTATTCACATTTTGGTGAACCCGACATGAGAAGAATTTTGAGACTCATGTCATCCCATGATAGGACAATCATTGTGGATCTTGGGTTATCTAGAGCTTCTACTTCTAGTATTCATACTAGTATATCAGACATGGATAACACCCTTAGTAACTCTTTGCCTTCAAATAACATGCAAGATGAACAAAGGAATGATAACATCCCACAATAAAACATCTCTATTTTTTAAACCATAATTTCTAGTGGAGGTCATATGGCACGATTGGGGGTGCAATTCTTGACCGTAGTTAGCCTTTATTTTTGCACCATTTTAGCATTAAAAGGTCCTCTTTAGGCCTTTTTTTCATTATGCATAACTTTTGATCCAGGTGGCAAGATTTTTTAAATGAAATATCGTTGGAAAGGTGGAAATGTGTACTTTTAAGTGCTACAAGTGTTTTTGAAAAATGTTGCTGTCTAGTAGCATTTATTGCTTGTTGAAGTAAGATGTTTAGTGTTCACTCCCGAGCTCACAACTTTTTCTCCGTTCCTCTGTTTTTCGCGATTATTACGTCGTTGGAAAGGTCTCTCCGAGCTCTTTAGAGTTACTCATGCACTTTTTATAGATCAGTCCCTAGGTATAATTAATTAATAAGTTTTTATTTTAACAGTCTGGTTAATTACTTAGATATGTTGGCACTTGGAAACTTTTTCTTCACATGGGATGGCTTCATTTGGGCTGCTTTCTATGTATCTCTAGTTGTGACCATTAAAAAAGTATGCCTTTTCCTTGCTTTATTTGAGAATAATTAATGATAAATTGAACTTAATGTCACCTTGATCTAGTGTTGTGAGGTTTTTTACACATCCACATTAGGTCTTGGGCCCTTTTAAAGCTAAATAAACCTAACCCTGCCCTAATTTAATGTTGTAAAATGTATTTATTTAAGCTTTCACATTAAATTTAAGAGGCTTGTAAATCAAGTGGACCTAATCTAGTGTTGTAATGTTTCCTACACATTCACATGGGATTTAAGGCCCTTCTAAGCTAAATAGACTCAATTTAGGGCATTTATTTACAATTTCACATTGGATTTTGGGCCCCTTACATTTATGATCTTTTAATAGGCCCGTATTACCCCATATTGTGCATCCCAAGGCATAATTTACTCAGAAACCCAACAAAATCAACATAAAATCTTTAATTCTTCATTCCCTGACATCCCAACTAGAAAAATAGCCCTTGTGGGACCCATTCACCAAGAGTGGAAAATGAGTCCCATTTGAGCTATTTTCAAGGTTTGAGTAGGAAAAAATGAGTTTTAAGTTCAAATTTCTTCCATATTGGCTTTGGGGATCTAATTAACGGTCATGTGAGTGGATTACCTATATAAGAAAGATTTAAAATCCTCATTTAATCCAAGCAATAACAAGAAACATAAGCCCACATATTATCAATTCAAGCAAGGATTAATCATTCCAAGTCTTCACAAGGTCATCAAGATAGCTTTCAAGATCAATTATAAAGCATTCAAGAGCAAGATTCTTCATCAATTATTGCAACATTTCAAGATCCATCATCATGTAAAGGTTCTAATTGGATTATATCATGTTCATATGTCATATCTTATTTCATCATTTCGTTTAATTACCTAAAAGGGGTTTGACCAAGGCAAACCCTTATTCCCTAACAATCAACATTTTCTCTCTTTCTTTGTGTGATTGCAGATCTAGGTGTCTTGAAGTTTTGGAGATGATTGAAGAATAGGTTTCAAACTTGTTGGAGTCATCTCCCTACTTACAAGGTCAAAATATTCACAAAAATTCACTTACAGTCCCAAAAATTAGGGTATCAGATCCAAATACCTAGAGGTAAAAATTGAGCAATTCGAGAAGAGCAGATCCAAAATTTGAATTTCTAGAAAAGCCAAACTGGACTCATTTTCCATAAGTGGCAAATGAGTCCCAGTTTGGGTGTTTTTTAGAGATTTTTGCATATTTGGATACCCATTTTCCTGAAACCCATTCTTGTGCAGAAATCCAGAACTGGGACTGATTCACCTAGAATGGAAAATGAGTCCTAGTAGGTCAAAATTTCACAATAAACAACATTTATAGTTTCCATTCAAGTCTCTACAAGTTTCTATGTGCACACTCCCAATTTCATAACTTTATTTTACATTTTATTCATCCTTCTAGGTCATCTTGCATATCACACCGTGTTTTCCAATTCATTGTCTTTTCCAAGTTTACACTTGGTGGTGAACCCCCTTTCCTACTTTCAAATCATATCCAAGGATATCTTATTGCAATATCTTTTCCATCCTTTATTGGGTGAAGATCTCTAAGGTGTCCTTGAGTGTGAAGAGTTTGAAATTGGATCTCTCTCTTTGTACCTCCTTTAGTCAAAGTGTAGATGCAACCACATTTCCATTATTTACATTTTGCTGAACCTACCCTTAGAACATCATAATTCAAATTTGGAGTTCCTTTTCATCCTAGAATTAGCTTGCATTGAATTTACATTAATATTTGCATTAGTTAATTGGCATCTAGGGTTTCTAAAATTTTGCATTAGTGAAAGTGCATATAGGTTGTATTTTTGCATCTCAAATCATACAAAATATGCATTTTCACTTATTATTTACATCATAAAACATAAAAATCATAAAAATCCATTAAAAATCTTTGATTTTTTTGAAAAAATCCTATTGGGACTCATTTGCCACCTTGGGCGAATCAATCCTAGTGCACCCCTAAAACTGCCTTTTAGAGCACTAAAAACCCTGTTTTTGCACTTCTGTTTGCTACCATTAACTATCTATTTTAGTTGGTTGAGTTTCTGTTACATGCATTTCACTTAAACTAGCTTAAATTAACTCATTTCATGCATTGCTCAATTCAAAATTTGCATTTACAATATTTCTCGTTCAAATTTTTGCATAGTGTAGTTAGTAAATCACCTTGTTTCAAATTTGAAAATTCCATTTCACTTTTGGTCATTGCATTGCACTTTCTTTACTTTTTCATGATAGCATGTTTTCTTTCAAGATATGTGGCTTTAATATGGTTAAAAATGGATTGTGTAAGTACAACATCCCGTCTTATGAGTTTAATTTAGATTAAAACAATGAGGTCATTAAGAAACATGTTAGTTGTCCTTCTACTATCTTTCATAATTATGAGAACATCTTAGAGCAAGCGGATTAAACCACTGACACAATCCTTAATATTATATTTCCCATTAGTGAGGATGGTAGTGTAGAAAATCATAGCAATCATACTTGTTCTTCTCCTGATACCTCTCCTATTAGTGATGAAGGTATCTTGGTGAAATCTAAGATACACGCATTGAGGGTCTTGATTTTCCCTCTCCTCATCCCCCTTTGGAAGATATTAGAAAGAAAAAAGATGAGATCATAAAAACATTTCTAAACATCACTTTGCCTAATCTCCATTCATCCCTTGCTTGTAATAATTATTTAGCGAAAGAAGATGATATCATAGGTAGCCATGACAATCAAAATTGTCCTTCTCCTAATATCCCTCCTCGATGTAAAGAGGTTAGGTTGGTGTTAGAAGATATACCTATTGAGATTCATGAGAATCTTGTTCCTCCCTTTCCTAATGCTCCTACCATTTGGGAAGATCTATTTGGTAAGCATGAAAATAAAAGTGGTCCTTCTCTTGATGCCTCCCCTCTTTTTGATGAAGCCGCTTTACAAAATATGACCATGGATGAACATATTACAAGCTCTCCTACTAAGGTATATAATATGGCACAAGAGATTGAGACCTTAGACAATCAAATAGAGCCTTCTCCTAATATCCCCACTATTGATAAATAAGATGATTCAACCATTGATCATTCCCCTAATTGCATGAAGTCATTTTGGAAGAACCAATCCTTGAATGTCAAGAAAATTTGGTTTTTAGTTCTCCTAACAACTCTCCTCCTAAGGAGAATATTATGGTGTAGAAAAATGACAACAATAGTAATGTGGATTCCTTAGGTGATGACAAACAGGTGGTTCTAGATTTCCCTTTATTAGAAATACATCAAACCAAGACTATCGATGTTATGAATGCACAAGTGTCCATTAGATCCCCCTCGATCAATGGACCTCATACATACCCTTTGGAACATCCTAAAAATCCTCTAATTCTCTACCCACCTTCACACAAACAAAAAACTCAAAACAAACTCGAACTTATCCTTTACCCACCTTCACACAAACCTCAAACTCAAAACAAACCCGAACTTATCCTTTACCCACCTAAGAATAATGTATCGTAGCAGCCGAGTCCTAATACCATTGCTCATTCATATAACTCTAGAAATAATCTGCAACCACAACAACCAACCCTGGCATCCTTACCTTTTCCTAATCCCATTTTTCCTAGTGCTCCTCGTTTAACTTTGCATAGTGGGAAGGAGTATGATCTTGTTGAAAAACTTAAGAATACTCTTGCAAAGATATTCCTATGGGACCTAATTTAGAATTCACCTAATTATCACACTATACTCTAAACCACCTTGCAACAAGTTCCTATCACTTCTAATACACAACCAAATGAAATAGCAGCCATGATTCAAGGACTGAATGCTAACATTGTTTCCCACCAAAGTGAACTTCCCCCTTTGGAAGTGCAAAAAAAAAATGAAGCTTTCATAATAATATATCAATACAAAAGAATAGGGATAAAGCAAACCCTTGTTGACAATGGCTCAGCCCTTAATGTGTGTAGCGTAAACCTTTTGGATAGGCTTTTTGTGGATAAATAAAAAATTCAACATGACTCTTTGTCTATTAAGGGATTTGACAATGTAGGAAAACAACCGCTTGGTGTGATCACTTTTCCTATTACAGTTGGAATGGCCACATTAGAAACACCGATCCATGTTATTCCTCATGATATTTCATATAATATCCTTTTAGGAAGACTGTGGATTCGCAATGAATGGAGTGCCTTCTACTCTTCATCGTAAAATGAAATACATCTAAAACAACAAAGTGTACACAATCAGAGCAAACCCTAACCCAAACAATTATTTAAACATTGAGAAAAACAAGGAGAATCCTTTAGCAACATTGACACCAACTACACAAGTAGAACCCATACAACAAAAAGACAAAGAAAAACACATTGAGGAAGTCATGAAGCTATTTGAAGATGATTGGGGCTCCTTAGACTTCACACCAACATTCATGGGAGAATACAAGATCATACACAAAGACTCTGAAAAGGGAAAAGGAACAATGGTAACACAAAATTTTGAAGACCCTTCGAAAGCATCCACCTCAACCAATTTAGAACAAAAGACAACAAATTACACAACAAAATTTTGCGAACTTAATTACGAACAACCACCAAATCCAAAAGCAATGAAAAAGCTTTATGGAAAAGGTTATAGACTTATGAGGCAACTTGGATATAGTGGAAAAGGATGTGGTGTTAGAGAATAGGGTATCCACAACCCTATAGAGCCTAACACACAAGAAATGACTCATGGTCTTGGTTATTTTCCTTTGATAGAAATAAAAAATTCTTCACTTAATATCAACACTATTACAAAAGATTCTTTGGAAGAAATGAAACAAAAAGAGAAATCTTCGCTTAATGTCAATGCCATTGTTGGTTTTTTTTTAGAACCAAACTTATTCTTACCATATACCTATGAACTTGCCAAGAACAATTATCAGTAAGGGAAATGATTTTCCAACACATAAGTAAAGGCTTTTAGGTCTTCACTTCTTCACTTTAGGCTCTATGAAACCTAGGAGGGTGATCCTAAAAAATGTGTTCATAGATACTGGTGTGTATTTAGTATCAAACACAAAATAAATAGATGATTCTCCTTAAATGTTTTAGAGGCACCATACCCTGAAGATTTGGATAATCTTCTGAGTAGTGACTAACTTAAACAAGAGAAGATATAATTCATTTAACATTCCCACACACCCAGAGAGAGTTCCATAAGTGATTTGATTATATTTAGTGATCAACAATCGAGTTGGTCACCACAATTGGAGCATGAATACTTTTCCATACTAGTGCTATATTCTGGGAAACAGAGTCAAACCGTAAACCTATATGACTAGATAACAATCCTGTATTAAATAAAATACCACGACCTTGAAAATACTGCATTACAATACCCCCACTAGTCATTTCCATAATTGACTTCTTACTAGCATCCTCACACAAGATTTATATCAAACCCACTGTTATGTTCAAGCATTTACATACATTCATTGAATGGATAAGCAAGAGTAAAACAACACATCTATTGGAATCCAACATAGAAAAATAAGATAACCATTTATTATATTATTCATAGCTTGTATAATTTGTACACAAGAGAGAAATGTACAAAAATTTAGTACTATTTTTGCTATCTGTATTGTCATCAAAACCATATATATATATATATATATCGACTAACCTTTCCCTAGAACATATTACTGGAAAACTTAGTATTTGTTTTCCTTATGTGCATAGGCCTTTTCAAAATGAACTACCTACTAACCTCCTATGTAACCAGCCTTGAAATCCCTTTTATAAGATAAGGGAGCAACAAGCATCGGGATGGCTTACACTTACATTTCACATTTCACTTTCATTCCAAAATGAACTTAAAAAAAAAGTGAGAATATTCCCCAATCAGTTGCGAAACAATCATTTGTAAGTCAAGGGAGAACAAAAGAAGAACTCAAAAAACTGTTAACAAGAGCAACCCCACCATTCTTCAAAAAGTGTCACTGTCGCAACACCAAAAGCATGTAAATTCATCCCAACTCAATAAACGTCACCATCAACACTAAAGGAAAAAATAAACAAGGACCCATATCATAACACACCAACCAAAGAAAGAAATTTATCACAAAGGACCGAAAAACCCAAGCATCCACTGGGAAAATAAACTGGATGCTACTTTTCCTTGTCATCAACAAAGTAGGTGTGCCCACTCGGTGTCCTTATTTTCAATGGAGTAGCCATCACTACCTCGTCCTCAGAATCAACCTAATCCTTCATAGCCATGAGATATTGACAGTAACTAAAGTCAATCTTGTCTCCATTGTCAGAGGAATCATCTGAGACTTCAATGGGATAATAATGACTTCCCATGTAAGCTCGGTGATACCTATTCCTTCTTCCAGCTTCCCTTTCTGGCCTCTCAATATTCTTCTCCTTACCTTTGGATAATTCCTCCTAGATAATTCGGTCTCTTAGATGATAGGCACATTTGAGAACACCTTGTGCTAAGCATCTATTACTTTCCTCTTTGGTGTCATAGGGATTTCTGGCATATCATGTTCACCTTGAGGAGAATTGTCCTAGGATTCAAGAGGTTTGAGCCTCTTTGACCTACAGACCGGGCTGATGTTCACACTCACTTTTCCCATTTCCTTAGTCACTTACCAAATTTTCTCAAAGCAAAGATACCACCCTACTCAGAAATAATAAACATAGAATCACACCTACTTCCAGACTCCTAATTCTCATAGTTAGATGGTGAGAATAATCAAGCAAGTGATCTTTATTAAATAGAGAAATTGGTATGTACCTACATTAATTCTCCAGGAAAGCTTGTGTGAGAACATTGGCAATCAATTAACCTGATTTTGAATCTCAACCGTTGATCATACTTTGAAGCAAATCAATGGTTAGATAATCCAAATTATTAATTTGATGACAAACTTAAACACATGCATTTGATATTTGTCCCTAATCAAGAAACTCAAGTGAGATAAGCATTCAATTAACTTGCATATTAACCATATGCTTAATTTATTAACCAAACTTGTTGTGTCACATTTACCCACTTGCCCATAGGAATTAATTCACTTGTAATTCATCATAGCAAGACAACAGGGAACGATCATGATTTATCTTTAGAATATCAGGCCGTAACCTTCTTTACTTCAATTTAACCTTCCCATGTGTACTAGCTTCTGACAGATTTGACGACCATAAAAATGTTTACCAGTTTCACATGTAGATATGTGCAGGATCATCATGGAAAAAATAGGTCCCAAGTGGCAAAAATTTTAGAAAATGAAGATTTCAGTAAAATGATGTAAAAATTTGAATAAGTTATCTATAATTCTCAAAAAATATGTAGGAATAGAAATCTTAAGGCAATTCTGAATGTAGGGTTTCTAAACCAATGATTTCAAAAAACGCTATTTGGTGAAAATTCTGAAATTTCAATGTAGGGGAAGTACTCAAATTTCGTAGGAATAAGAAGGTAGGCCTTATCCGACCACCCTAATCCACACAAAATCAAGTAACATTTCGGCACACTTCAATATATAAGTAGTAATTTAATTAAGGTTCCCTGATACGCAGCATATAATTTCTTCCAAGTAAATATCATCATGATTTTTTATTACTTTAAAAATATAAAATTGCGGTTGTCTCCAATTCAATCTTAACTCGGCTTCAAACTTCCAATAAATCTATAACCCCATAAAAGTGTAGCTTATAAATGTAAGATGCCACGGCCGATTCAAAAATGTGGATACTACTAAAAGTTGGTAGATGTTTTCACCAGCCTATCAATCTGACCTTTTACTTGTAATCCAAAATAGAAATGAATAATAATTATTTATTAAATCTCAAAGCAAAGAATACCTTGAGTATTGAAGGGGAGAACTCCTTTAAAAACCATTTTGTTTCACTCACTTAAAAGTCAGCCACATACCCCTACACATACCCACTCAGGACCATCTTTTTGGCCCATCATGATCCCACACACCATACCAAGAATTAGTTTCCACTTAGCACCTTTTATCTGGAATTTGTCTCGCCAATATCTCCAACTACATCACTTTTTACTATAGTCCTCTCTAAGTAGTCCTGCATAGGATCCTGCCCATGCCCATTGGAAAATATGGCATACAGGAGGAGCACTCATAGGATGGCGGGGAGTGGTCAAGGCTTGCCCATGTCACCTGCCATCAACTGTAGGTTTCATTTCTTACAAAGCAAATCATCATCCTCAAGACCTAGTGGGTCCCAAAAAGATGACAGGTGTCACTCCGCCTGCTTTCCTGTGTGATTGTCTTTCTTTACTATTGTAGATAGATGAGCATACAGGGAATGACTCTGATGAGAACATGTGTTGTGACGTCCATCATTGATCTTCTTTTAGACTATGTCCATTGGCCCTATGGAGACATTGGTCCCACCATCTGGCAGTACTACATGGCCATCGCCCGCTAGCCCGTGTCTTTAAAATAACATGAAATAAATCAAGACAGGCGTGCGGGGAGTGGTAGAGATGTAGCCACGTCTTCAATCCTACAACCATTGATCTTCTTTGAAATGCACCATGTATTTTCACCAAGGAGACTGGGTCCACCAGCATACAAGACATGTGGTTGAAGCCCTCTAGCCCATGTGAATAAAATAAGAAGAAACAGTCCAACACGGGCATACGAGGAATGGATGGGATTAATTCCCCATGATCAAATGACCAACATGAAGCCCCAATTCTGCACATGCCACAAAATTTAATCTGAAAAATCACCCCTCCTAGGCATATGAGAACTTGACCCATATAGGATGAGGACCTAGAGATTTATAAAATTAATCCTTCGACCATAGGAAAATTTAATATTGAAAAGGATCAAGGTGACTGATAGACCTAAGATCAGGGGGACAATAAAAATAATGACCTCAATGGCATAAGTGACAACTTAAGTGACTGGGTACCGGGAAAAAATTGAGTACAATAATAGAATGACCAAGGGTTTTATGGAGCTTTGTAGGCCAATTCTGAAGGATTTTAATTCATAAGACCCTAAAACATTTATAAGGAACACACCCCCAAACCAGACACAAGGGTTCGAGCCAAATTTTGTACAATTATAGACTGGAACCAAGAACTTTTTGAGGGGTTCCATCAGTCATCATACAAAACACTAATGATTTGAATTCGACAGGTTTTACACCCTCCTATAAAGGAGAGTGCAAAATCTCGCAATCTAAAGAGTCTTGTGTAGGTATGACATCTTGTACTAAGAGATATCTTTGCCACAAAATAATGAAACATCCTCTACTTTTGATCAAGAAGGTATCTTGTTGAGTCTCCTCCAAGATCATTTGATATCTCTCCCTCTGAGAACACAAAAGAAATTCTACTACAAAAATTCATTTTGTGCATATCACAGAGTTCATGGTCATTCCACTAATGAATGTAAGGATTTAATTGATAAAATTCAACATCTCAAGGAGTGTAGTCCTCTTCCTTCTATTGAAGCACCTAATTCCTCAAACTGATACTTAGTTTCATCCTATTCGGCTCACCCTTGTCCTACACTAAGTGGGGGAAAAGGGTTAGATAGCCCTATCTCCGTATGTCACTTGTCATTATCTCTTTCGGGTAGTTGATCACCTTTCATGTACATATAAGAGCAAGCTTGGGATGTGGATGACATGCCTTAAGTTGAATCACATGTGACATACTTATCCATGATGTAGCTTATTGGAAACATATGACTTGGAATAGGGCTTTCCAAATAAGCTCTCATGTCTTCTTCTACTTTACAAAAACTGCTCACAGTAATGGTGTTATCAAATGCTTTAAAGTGGGGATATACATAGACACTCATGTTTTATTGTGTGATTTTATTTCTTCTTGTGATGCGTCCTTTTCTTGGTGGTGTCATTGGGCTTTATTTCCTCCAAGAGTGTGATATTTCTTTGACTTGTCCTCTCTTGGAGACATTAGGAACGATGTTTCCTAAGAAGAGACATTGCATTAATTAAGCAAAATCCCTTTTAACATTCCTTATAATATTTTGCATTTACAATATATTCATGAGCCCTAAGCATACGAAGTTTTTCTTGGCTCATGAAGCTTGAAAATCATTTTCTTTGTGGTGCCTTATTAAAGTTATCATGAGGTATAACTTTGGTATGGTTGAGCAGGAAGCCCAATTTGAGGCATGACTTTCCCCATAGCCACTTGCATGTGTGTGAGTGCATACCAGCCATGAGTGTATTTTCTCACCTTTTCAAGACTCTCACCTGGCGAATAGCTAGGTGTTTCATTTCCTCAGGGTGAGTATGCATTTTTCAGGCAAACAACCTAGATCTGATCCACATTGGGATGGAAAAATGGTTGAAGCTTGATCCGCCTTTTTATTTATTTTGGTTCTTCTTTCTTTTAATTATTGAAATTGCATGATCACGTATCTTTTTCTACTGCAAATCATGCATGTTGTGCGTGTCCTTTTGTGCTTATGTCGGTTGGACTTAGGATCTTGGATCCTAGGGGCTTGACTGCTTCCTCAATCTTTATCATCCTAGACCATCCACATCGGTACACTTGGACCCCTCTTGAATATCTACTTTAGTGTGAGTTTGAAGAAAGTTCATCTTCTCACTAAATCGGGGGCTAAATGTGACCACCAAAAAAGTACACCTTTTCCTTGCTTGATTTAAGAATAATTAATGATAAATTGGACTTAATGTTTCCTTGATCTAGTGTTGTGATGTGTTTTACACATCCATATAGGTCTTGGGACCTTTTTAAGCTAAATAAACCTAACCCTACCCTAATTTAATGTTGTATGTATTTATTTACACTTTCACATTAAATTTAAGAGGCTTGTAAATCAAGTCGATCTAATGCAGTGTTGTAATGTGTCCTACACATTCACTTGGGATTTAGGGCCCTTCTAAGCTAAATAGACTCAATTTTGCCTTAATTTAGTGTTGTAAAGTGCATTTATTTACACTTTCACATTAGATTTTGGGCCCCCTTGCATTTATGACATTTTAATAGGCCCATATGACCCAATATTGTGCATCCCAAGGCATAATTAAATAAAAAACTAACAAAATCAACATAAAAGCTTAAATTCTTCATTCCTCGACATCCCAGCTGGAAAAATAGTCCCTGTGGGACACATTCACCACCTTGGGAAAATGAGTCCCATCAAGGTGGGATTCATTCGACAAGAATGGAAAACGAGTCCCATTTGAGCTATTTTCAAGGTTTGAGCAGGAAAAACTAGGTTTAAGTTCAAATTTCTTCCATGTCGGCCTTGGGGATCCAATTAATAGTCATGTGAGTGGATTCCCTATCTATGAAAGCTTTAAAATCCTCATTTCATCCAAGAAATAACAAGCAACATAATCCTATATATTATCAAGTCATGCAAGTAAGGGTTAAACATTCCAAGTCTTCACAAGGTCATCAAGATAGCTTTCAAGATCAGTTATAAGGAATTCAAGAGCAATATTCTTCATCAATTGTTGTAGCATTTCAAAATACATCATCATGGAAATGTTTTAGTTGCATTATCTCATGTTAATGCTTCATTATCTTATTTCATCATTTGGTTTAATTACCTAAAAGGAGTTTGACCAAGGCACTCCTATTCCCTAACAATCAACATTTTCTCTCTCTTTCTTTGTGTGATTGCAGATCTAGGTACTTTGAAGGCTTGGAGATCATTGGAGAATAGGTTACAAGCTTGTTGGATTTTTCTCCCCATTTTCTAGGTCATTAGCTTCACAAAATGTCACTTACAACCCCAAAAATCAGGGTTTTAGATTTGGGAACCTGGAGGAACAGATTGAGAAGACTAAGAAGAGAAAATCCAAACTTTGAATTCCCAGAAAATACAAACTGGACTCATTCTCCAAGAGTGGTGAATGAGTCCCACTATAGGTGTTTTTTGGAGATATTTGTAGATTTGGATACCCATTTTTCCGAAACTTGCTTCGGTATAGTTTTCTAGAACTGAGACTGATTCACCTAGAATGGAAAATGAGTCTCGCTAGGCCTAAAAAGCAATAATTTTAGGGTTCTAGAGCTCCATTCCATCTCTCTGTAGATTCCAGGTGCACACTTTTAGTTTTGTAGCTTTCTATTTTTTTTCATGGTCATTTCTATGTCATTCATTGAAGCATTGCATCAAACTAGGGTTTTGAATTTTATCCTTCATTGCATTGTCTTTCCAAGTATAAATTTGGTGGTGAACCCCTCTCCTAATCTAGAATCATATCCTTGGATACTTTATTGTTAGGTTTCTCCCTCCATTCTTTATTGGGTTGAGATCTCTAAGGTGTCCTTGAGTGTGGAGAGTGAAAAATTGGATCTCTCTCTTTGTATACCATTTGGTCAAGGTGTAGAAGCATCCACATTTCCCTTATTCACGCCAATATTTTGTCCTTTGTGGGAATTTTGAGTATCATTTGTAAGCAATCTCCTATATGTAAATACACTGAGATAAAGTGCAACACTATTGTACATGTATTTTGGGGATTTCCCACATAAGATTGTGCCCTATTTTGTACTCACACTGTATTATAAGTGCCATGGGGGGGTTGTGTGGTGCCTTGTTATTTTCCATCAAACCTTTTTCAAGTGAGTGTCCCTCCAAGAAAACAATGAATCCATGTGATTCTCACCTCATGCATGTGTGCTTTGTTTTGCACACCCTTTTTCAGTTGCAAGTACATTCTTGTGCACTTTCAGATGTTTCTTCTCATTCATGCACTACATGGTGGTACACAATGTTTTAGTGGATCTCTCATGCCTCTCCCAAGTCAGCATTATAGGGGGTATTATATTGTTTGTGCTAATGCTTCCTTGGTTTCACTTTGGAGTGAACTATGTATCTATTTGTAGTGTCAAAAAATGGGTCCCTTGACATTTTCACACTTGTTTGGGCCCTCCTTATGGATTTTGGCTTAATGTTGCCTTGATTTAATGTTGTAATGTGGATAACACATTCACATTAGATCTTGGGACCTTGTGAACTAATATAATTTAATGGTGCCTTTCTCAAGTGTTTTGAAGTGTTGTAACACACTTTCACACTTTTCTAGGGTTTTATTAATTAACTGAGCATAACAAATATAATTTTAATCATAATCAACATTAATCTTGCGTTATTTGAAGTGTTGTAAAGTGTTGTAACACACTTTCACATTCCTCTAGGCTTTTCATTAATAATTGGGCTTTCTTATGATTTAATTGGTCCTATTTTGCATCCACAAACCTCTTTTATTGCATCTTTTCAAGGATAATCCTGACACCAATCAGTAACCAATCATAATTTAGGTGTTCCTGGCTTGTGTGGCCCAGATTTAGTGTCTTGGACTCATTCACCACCATGGGCGAATGAGTTCCACCTAGGTATTTTTGGCCCTGACATAGGTTTCACATATTTCTAAGCACTTTTCATTTTTGGTCCCATACATTATGTATGATGGGACTCATGCGCCACCTTGGGTGAATGAGTCCTGTGTGACCAAAATTCAAATTTAATTCAAATTTCTGGTGGGATTTGAATTCCTAGATCTGATGTCGGCTTCTAGTGTTGTAGTTTCGATAATTCTTGTATATTTAAGTATAAATACAAGGTTCTTTCACTCATATTCAACACCTAGTATTTAGGAGATTACTTAGCAAGTTCACAAGAGCATTTGAGCATTCACAAGACCATTCAAGGAATTGAAGGGTAATTATCAAGCATTCAAGAGAATTCTTCAAGTATCAATCATCATGTTAGAGATTGCATTCTTCATGTTTGTTATTGTGCTAACAATTATGGTGTAGAGTTCATGATCCAAACAAGTTTTTCAAGAAAGATCAACATCATTCAAGAAAGAGTCAAGAACCACATCCATTCCAACAATTTCAATCATAATTGCAACAACTTATTGCTAGGGTTTGGTGAGTTGCAACATTGTTATTTTTTCATTCATCAAATTACACACATATTTTCTTTCATTTCAAGGTTTAATTACCAACAAGGGGTTTGACCAAGTTAAACCCCTATTCACTAAACCCCACAAAATTTTTCCCTCTTCTTGTGTGTGATTTGCAAGGCTAGGTTGTATATTTGTCAAGTAAAGGTAGAGAAAAGTTGTCAAATCCCTAAAGTTGTCAAAGTTTTCATCAAGCCTTGGAGAAGATTGGAGAAGACCTACAGGTGGAAATTTTTAGTTTTAGATTTAGAAACCAGTTAGAAAGAGCGAAGCTGACCGAGAGGTACATAATCTAGTTTAGAGTTTCCAGAAAAGTAGAATTGCATTAATTCACCAATATTGGTGAATGAGTCCCACTATATAGGCTTGACAAATATTTTTACAGATTTGGATACCCTTTTGGCTAAAACTTGCTCTAGTGCATTTTCCTAGAAATTGGACTAGTTTTCCCATATTGGTGAATGAGTCCCAGTCAACATCAACATCAAATTTTTCAATGATCTAGAACTCCATTCTATCTTCTTCGGTATTCTAGGTGCACACTTTCAATTTTATAGCTTTTTATTACATTTTGTTCATCTTTCTAGGTCATTTAGTGTTGTCTTGCATTCAATTAGGGTTTTACATTGTGTTTTTCATTTAATTTTGTTTTCCAAGTTTACACTTATTGGTGAACTCCTCATTAGATCTCATTCAACCTTTAGGACAGTCCCTTTGCTAGATTTCAATCTCCTTTGCATTGAAATCTCAAGGGTTTGTTCTTTAGTGAAGAGTAAGGAAATTGCTTCTCTCCTTTTTGGTCCAAAAGCCTAGAAGTGAAAGAGAGAAAAAACAATTTTCTTCTTTTCATTTTGGTGAACCTATATTTAGAGCATCATAATTTTGATTTGGAGTGCATTTACATCCTAGATTTAGCTTGCATTAACATTGTATTAGGATTTTCATTGGTTAATTTGCATTCTAGGGTTTCAATTTTTGCATTAGTGAAAGCTCATATAGCTTGCATTGTTGCATCTAATTTCATTGAAAATTAGTAAAATTATGCATTTGCATCTCAGATTTGCACCAGAAAACATAAAAAGCATAAAATTCAATTATTCAAAATATTCAAAAAAATCAATACCTGGACTCATTCATCACCTTGGGCAAATCAATCCCTCTGCATATTTTTCATTACATTTTTTTGTTGGATGTTGTGGTTGTGTTGCTAATATGCGGTTTTCATTGATGCCAACACTATTAGCGTTGTTACATTAGAAGCTGTATATGTCGAGGATATTGAGAAAATTGTAATAAGAAGTGCTACCAGTTGTCAGTGGTGAAGTGAAGTTCTTTCTGTCAGTGTGTTCAGTACGTTGCTATTTTGAGGTTGTGGACTAAAGGATTTATTTTTGAGTATGTCTAGTTTATCCATGTTGATTTTCAGAGATCTGCATGAAGAGTTGATCGAGTTATGGTGACTTTCATTTTGACAATTTTTTTGTTGCTTCAATTAGTGTTCCTGATTGAAGATTTTGTGATTTTAGTAAGTTCAATTACTGCGGATTCTTGTGGATGTTTCTAGTTCATTCTCTATCTTTGTGGCATGTCTGCATTGATTGTTGTGCTTGTGATATGAGATTTTCTCTTGGATGTTCATGTTTGTCATGTTCTTGGCCGACAAGGTGTTGAAGTGTGTTGTGGATCTTCGAGGAGAAATTAATTGAAGTGCTTTTCGTGTTGGAGATGTTTTCGGTCTTCACTGTGTTATGGCCGACCTTGGTTGATTCACATGAATAATATTTATTTGTTTTGGGCTGACTGTTTGTAATTATTTTATTATTTTTTTTGTGGCCAACTTATATCAATGTAATTTCTTGTTGCAGATATATTAGAGGAATTGTTTTATCATTTGAAGGCATGAGTGTGGGTGTGAATGCGAAGTGTATGAGTACTGTGTGTGAATAAAGTTTAGATAATTCAAAGGCAGAGCAAAGAGTGAAGAGTGAAGAAGTGTTCATGTGCTTAATCGGAACTATAACCAGGCATTAGTAGATGCTATTTTCTCAGTTCAAATCTGGATGGTTTTAATGCAAATATCTTTGTAAGATAGTGTGTCTTCCTTGGGTAGTGAGCCTTGCTGTATTTGAGCAGTGAGCTCTAGGTAGTGTGCCTGAATGCATGTGCATTCCCCATTTATATTTTCTTATACTTTTAACATGGTATAATCTTGTGGATTGACCTCCACCGTGGTTTTTCCCCTAATAGTGTTTCCACATAAAAAATCTTGGTGTTATGTGTGCTTCTGAAGTGTTGTTCATTTATGCTTTCATGATTAATGATTAGATATGAAATTAAGGTTAATAAGTTGAATAAGTTTGAGATTCGGTGACATCTGATTCACCCCCCCTCTCAATTGTTTGCCCTTGAGTTGCCAAATTTTTTGGCATTTATAGTTAGTTTCTAAGTTTTTGTTTGACGTTTCTTCATTTTTTTTCACTTTCCAAAATTTTAGTTATAAGAATTTTATTCTTATTAGCTTACATTGAATTTGCATTCACCTCACATTTAGTCACCTTTGCATGAGTGTTTGTTGTCCTATTTCTAATACCATAGTGATAAGAAGTTCGAGAATCATGTCATCCCGTGATAGCATAATCATTTTGGATTTTGGGTTATCTAGAGCTTCCAGTCCTAGTATTGACACTAGTACTCTAGGTATGGATAACACCCTTAGTAACTCTTTACCTTCAAGTAGCATTCCAGTTGAACCAAGGACTGATGGAATCCTACAAGAAAACATAATTCAAATTAATGAGGACCTAGTAAACTTACAACATCAAATAAGCCTTGAAAACATTTCAACTACTACAATTCCTACCATAGAAAACATTCATCGAATGCTTGAAAGCAACGATGGCCTTGGCATTGTGAAAAAAATAGTTCAAATCTTTGAAAAACATATTCCCTTGAAACCACTAGTTGTTCTTTGCCAACAAGAAATGTTATAGGTCGAGGAGGAACTCAAATTCCTCCTCCCACTACAATAGCCTCAATACCTACCTATACCAATCCCCAAGTCACAACAACAATGCAACAAGTTAGTAATGTAATTCATTCCTTGGGTATTCTTGCTAGCATCCCTAGTTCCTATGTGGCATTGCAAGTTATATCTCCTACCTTACCATCTATAAAAATTATTGTCACTTGTACTACGACCACTACACTCCATCACCACATTCACTTCCATATCATAACAAAAGTAATGACCCTCTCATAACACAACTTTTCCAAATTGTTTCATCCCTTCAAAAGAAAATTTCCACCATAAACCAAAATCAAAATGGTCCACCTACATATTATGTCAAAATAAGTCCATTATCCTTGGAGATATTGCGAACACCGATGCCACAAGGTGTAGAGGTGCCTAGATTTGAGAAATATGGAGGGAAGCCTGTTGATGTGTTTTTTATGCACTTTTCAACATAGGCAGTGTGTAGGTGCACTACCTTTCTTGAAAGACAATCTTCCACAATCAGATTGCAGAACACTATCCCAAGGTCTCTAATGCCAGGTCTTGACAGTGCTTGGAATATCTCAGTTGTTTGATGTGATTTGTTGGAATCACAAGGCGGTCTTATGGATGAGTTACAAAGCATGGGAAGTTGGGTTTGCAAATGTAGTTTCAAAGTGTTGGAAGTGAATGAATAGTGGCTGTCCACTCAAAACAGCAAGCTGAAACTCATCAAGTTCATATGATTTGGCTTCATGGTGATGCTTTGGATCCTACTCTAACCAAGGATTAAAAGAAACAGCAAAAAGAGAAGGGTTAAAAAAGTTATTCTAATCCTAAGCTATGAATGAACAGTAACAATGGTGGCTGCTAAAGTAGACACTTCCTAAACTGGGTTTTGCTTGGCCAAGAGAAACCTAGAGTTGCACAAAACTAGTGCAATCTTCTAAGGACTGTAGATTTTCAAATTGCACATGCACATCATGCACATGTAATTGAACTAAGTTGCAGCAATGAAGTAATGAGCTCAGACTAGCTTTGCAAAGTGACTCATCATCAATGAACCACAAAAAACATGAGTTGGAAATCCATCAAATACTGAAACAACAAGCACCATCACCACTCCCATTCAAGAAACTAACACTAAAACTAACATGGAAGGTGAACCATGCATACATAAAGAGAAAACTCAAAAGGAACACCCATAAATCATGCAATGCTGCTTTCTATTGCTGCAAAATGTCTTTACATCAATTCTCCAACCCTTACAAATAAGGGGCAAGCCCCTATTTATAGTTTTCCAAAGCCCAAATGAATGGATAGGTTCAATTACATCGAATGGCCCAGATTTGATTTACAATAGGGTTTCACCTACCCTCCATTATCTAGCAATTTAAAATACATTCCTTGTATTTTCTCTGTTTTGTCATCTAGTGCCAGTTACTGTAGCAATTTTGTCATTTAGCTGATTTCCCTTTTCACTGTAGCTGAAACTGCCTGAAAATTGTCTTTTGCTTGATGTGCTTGTAGTGTTCTTCCTTTGATCAAACGAGTCCGTCGACGACAGGCATCACGGGATTGGTGGCCCCTGACCGCGAAGCTCCTTAGAAATCATCATCATCCGAAAAGGTAGGGATAATCCTCAATGGCCTCTTCTGATAGACCCACGTATGCTTCTTGACTATAAGTAAACATGAAGTGTCGGCAGCATTTATATACATGAGTTAAGGAAAACACGTCAAACCTACAAATTTCATGAGATCTATTCATGCATCATTAAACATCTTGATATTCATATTTGAGTCAATGGAGGATAAACATTAATGCGTTTAAGGGAGGATTGATCAAGAAAGCTGAAGACAGACAAATATCGGAAGCCAAAACAAATGAAGAAGGCGTAATCCCTGATGTTCAAAAAAACAATTGAAGAGGCTGCCTATGTTCAAAACAACCGGAAGAAGGAATCTTTACGTTAAAACAATTAGTTAGCAGGTCTTACGTTCAAACACCGGAAGGACACAGCCTGATGTTCAACAGCCGAAGGACAGCCCTGTAAACGCCACTTGAGACTCAGAAGGTTCCCAGAGGCCGGGAAGGGAGGTCACGGGTTCCAAAACTACCACGTGTAGAGGCGGAGCCCCGAAACGCTACTGAGAATGTTCCGAAAATGGAAGGAGGTGGCCACCGAGTTCCAAAATAGCCACGAGAGGCGTAGAAATTCTGCAACGCCATGGAGGGCCGGGTCTTATACGAAAGGAGGTGGTCACGAAACTGAATAATACCAGTATGTGAGTTCAAAATACCTACCTAGGGGCCATTCAAGGCCGTAAGGAGGTATCACGAAGTTCCAAATTATTACGAAAGGCGGAGCCAGAACGGCCACGGAGGGGCCGGGCTCCGAAGGCCGGGAAGGAGGCAGCCGTCGGATGTTCCAAAACGGCAAAAGGGGGACGAAGCTCCGAAACCACCGAAACTTAACCAAACTTTGACGAAACCTTGGCAGTTCATTTACGTACTTCAAACACATCCTAGATCCAAAAAAAGGTGACCCCAAAGTCAAAAATGAGGAAACGGGAGCTTATCGGGGTCCATGGATGCCTCCAAATAGTCAAGAAGAAGGAATTCCAGAGAAAGTTCAACCATCAAACTTAACCAAACTTTGACGAAACCTTGAAGATCATTTCATACATCAAACACATCCCAGATCCAAATAGGGTGACCTAAAGTTAAAATGAGGAACGAGCGACAGGGTCCATGTATGTTTCCAAACAACCAAGGAGGAAGGGAATTCTGGAGGGAAAGTTCCGAAACCATTGAAACTTAGCAGAACATTGATGAAACCTTGGCAATTCATTTACGCACTTCAAACACATCCTAGATCCAAAAAAGGGTGACCCCAAAGTCAAAAATGAGGAAACGAGAGCGACGGGGGTCCACGAATGTTTCCAAACAGCCAAGGAGGAAGGGAATTGGAGGAAAACTGAAACCATTGAAACTTAACGAACGCTAAGGATTTTAAACCTTTGGCGCTTTTATTAAATACCCCAAATACATCCCAAATCCACCAAAAGTTGTCCCCAAAGTCAAAATGTGGAAACTGGATCGACAGGGGTCCACGAATGTTTCCGAAACATCCAAAGCAAGATAAAAGGCAGAAAGGGGATGGGGAACTTTATTTCTCCACAGATTTGAATACCCCAAGTAGGTGAATTTGGGTAGGGGAATTTGATCGTTTGATGGCACATGACCAATTTTGGCTTGGAAATGGGGCACGCAAAACAAAACAGGAGCAAAGCAACCTGTCGGGAGCGAAAAAAAGGGGGTCCCTGCCTACGACAGGGCGTGTGTGCAAAACATGCATAACAAATGACAACTTGCTGGGGAAATGCTCGAGAGCATTTTGATGACAAACTGGAATCACGAACCCAGAATCTCTGGTTTCAACTTTCACGCTAGGGCAAACAAACTAGACGCCCAACCAAAGGATCAAAACCACTAGCCAACCCAACCTTCAGTATGCTGAAAATCTAAGTGTGTGCAATTGCATTAATTCCCATTCTTCAGTTCTATAGGAACCTAAACTCCGTTCAGTTAAGCTACGTAGTTTATTCTAATTCCAAAAGCATCCGGGACATTGCCTCGCTGCCAGTCAGGCGTCCATAGCCCCGACGAGGTTATCGCTGTGATTCTCCCGAACATTGCTCTATTGTCGGCCGGGCGTCCATAGCCTCGGTAGAGTTGCTCGGATACCCCTAAAAAGTTGAATTTTCCTTTCTTTTAATTTTTAGTGTTTTCTTTATTTCTTTATTTTCTCTTTTCAGCTCTTTTATTTCAACCCGCAAGCATTGAAGCTCGCGCTCAAGGCTGAGAATCATAGTGGCGCTGGAGCATAATTTTAGATTTTTCACTTAACTAGACTTCACAAAAGGCCCTATAGTGACCATCAAATTCTTAAGATGTGTAAGAGCTATAAGATTTCAGAATACATCAAAGTCAGACTAAACCAACAAGTTATCCTCTTCGAATTAAACACCCAGATCGCTTGACACTAACAGAAGACCTTTACCATCCACTCTGAAGAATTGATTAGAGTTTGACAAATAAATACATAGAACAACCCCAAGCAATTAGTATGGTTGTTGTGTGCACAGATGTGCCAAGCTAAAAGCAAAGGGACCCCGAGCAAAGTAGCAACAAAGCAAAAACAAACGAAAGGAAAACAACCTACAAAGCGAGCAACCTACACACACCAACTAACTTAAGGAAAGCATGAAACCTATACTACTAAAAAATGAGCTATGTACAAAGATATTTACAAAGCACTATGTTCAGGCAGGGCGAGCTGACATTAACGTTCATTGGATTTTGCAAAGCATGCACAAGCAAACGGGCAATCGTTATCGTTCTTAACCATGCAAATTTATCTTTATATTCTGAAAAAAGAAATTCACCATTGCAGCACTCAAGTTCAATCACGTCATCATGAAAAATCAGCAATTGAGGAGGCTCATTGAACCCATGGTTAATCCATAAACATGTTCGTTTTCCCTTATTCCCATAATCAAAATAATAAGTGCAGTTATGAGAAATGATAGGGGAAAGGAAGGATAAAACCTGGATGTCATCACATGGAGGTGGCAGCATTGGACAGTCGAGAGCAAGCATAACATCCTTGATTGTTGCATTGGCAGCCTCGGGCAGGCGCGGTGGAGGGTGCAACACCTCAGACATTGAGCTTTCATAAGGCTGGGAGGATGGGGCAGCAAACAACTCTTTCAATCTACCAATGGGACCCACAACCTCCACTGGTTGTTCCTCGAGGAAGTACACCTCATCTACCTGGGTTTCCGTTGCCAGAACCTCTTCTTGATTGCTGTCTTCAAGGGGCAGCATGCTGTCCCATCTCCTTTCCCAGGTGTGAGCCTTATTTTTGTGATGTTCAATGTCATGGGATGATGACATGCATGAATCTGTCTCATTGTAGCTCTTTGGTTGTGAAGGAAAATCTGCAAGGATTGAGGCAGAAGGACCCTCAGTTGTAGCCCGCGGTTGATCAAGCTCGTCGTATTTGTTGGTAGCCATCGAAACACCTCCACCTTTATCTTCTTCCTTTTGTTGTTCATGTATCTCCTCATGGCGCCCACTTGTTTCCTCTTGGTCATTATCGCTGTAAATGGAGAAGGAGCTCCTCTCGCAATCTGGAAACTCTAGTGCATCATTGTTCAAGGACTCAAGGAGTATGTATTCATCACTACCGTCTTCTGGGATGTGCTCTTCCTCGACATGAGCCTACCTCTATAGTGCAGCTCCTAATGGAAAGAAGTCATCAATTGATGAAACCTCATCAAGGGGACCAAAGTCTATTGCACAATTTCCCTCCAAAGACTCGTCAAAAAGCCCACCGTCCATGGCACATAGCTGCTCTTCAAGAGGAAGAACTTCTTGATGACTGGTGGACAACATTCCCACTTGATCTATTTCATCGCTCAGAAGTCTGAAACTGTATTGTTGTCCTTCTTCTATTGCTGCCCCAACATCCTCTTGAGGACTACCTTCAACTGAGTCATTAGTTGATTTGAGATTTTGGTCTTCTTCTTCAATCCTTGAAGTGGCTGCAGGAGGTGATGTGCTTGGTTGTGCCCCTTGTCCTTTGACTTGCTCAATGGCCTCTTGGCATAGCTTACATGTGAGCTCTGAGTGCGATGAATCATGGAGTCGACACCAATTTGGGAGCAGCAATATCTCCAAATCCACTTGGTATTTCAACTCAGTCCAATCCCTCACTAGTCTTGAGATGAGCTAGTCATATCTTTCCACCAGTGGGTCCTCATCATCATTTGGGAAGGAAGGTGAATAGTAGACAGCTATGGCAAGTGGTTGTTCCCGCTCCTCCAAATCTTCATTTTTAGATGCTTGATCATTTTCATTCATGAAGGAGAGGTCCTCTAATATAATCTCACTTATTTCTTTTCCATCATTCTCTATTGTCCCAAGGCTGTCAACCTTTTCCTCTATCTGATTTTCAACATCTTTATTTGCTGCCCCAGCATACACTACTGCAAACTCTTTTGATTCATCTTCAACTGCCAATCCATCTTCTAGAGCAGGGGACTACTTTTCTTCAACGAAGGAACAAATTTTTGATCTGTTTCTAGCTGATTGTTCATCAAGGCAACTTGTTGTCCTAAGGAAATTATCCTCTTCCTTTTGGATCTGATCCTCTATGTCTGCTATCCCAACACTACCTGTGTCAAATTTATTGATTCATCTGTGGTGTGTTATCCTCGAGCTTCCAACAACTTTCCCACCTCATGGCATGAGTCCCCTTTACTAGGAGATGGCTGCTCCAACTTGTTCACATGATCCTTGACTTGGGCGATAACATTTGTGCATGATGAGCAAGTGAATTCAGAGTGGGGTACATTGTGAAATATGCACCAACTTGACATCAATATTTCCTCTAATCTTGGTCCATCCTTGCTGCTCAAATGTTCCTGGATCAGCTCCTTGAATGCCTTGGCTGCCATGGTTGTCAATTCTTCCTCCGAGTCTGCAAGGGCTAAAGGCTGATATATTTCCCAAAAGGGAATTTCTCCCTGCAAGACCTTCTCAATTTTGTCCAAGAATGTTAGACACCCCAATTCACTATGCCTGCAAGTGCAATGGATCCGACATCTATCCGCCAACACAAATTGCTGCAATGGCTTCTTCAGTCTCTTGTTCAAATTTGTATGCAGCTGAGTGATGTCAATTTGTGCATGCTGCTCCATTTTGACTCAACTTCTTTTTCCTTCAAAATTTTCTAATTTTTAGTATTGAAAGAGACCTCCCTATCTCAGATTTCTTCTTTGCAAGTGCTCCTTTCGATTTCCAACTTTCAGCTTTGTAGCCTCAACATGTCATGCTCTCCTTCTAGCGCCAGTTCTGTTGATGGCGTTAGGAGGAGGAGGGCATAAAATGAATCACTTCTAACTTTCAGCTTTTTATTCCTAACGTGTTAGCCCTCCTTCTAGCGCCAGTTCTGTTGATGTGTTTTTTATGCACTTTTCAACATAGGCAGTGCGTAGGTGCACTACTTCTCTTGAAAGACAATCTTCCACAATCAGATTGCAGAACACTATCCCAAAGTCTCTAATGTCAGGTCTTGACAGTGCTTGGAATATCTAAGTTGTTTGATGTGATTTGTTGGAATCACAAGGCGGTCTTACGGATGAGTTACAAAGCATGGGAAGTTGGGTTTACAAATGCAGTTTCAAAGTGTTGGAAGTGAATGAACAGTGGCTGTCCACTCAAAACAGCAAGCTAAAACTCATTAAGTTCATTTGATTTGGCTTCATGGTGATGCTTTGGATCCTACTCTAACCAAGGATTAAAAGAAACAGCAAAAAGAGAAGGGTTAAGAAAGTTATTCTAATCCTAAGCTATGAATGAACAGTAACAATGGTGGCTATTAAAGTAGATAGGCTTTCTAAACTGGGTTTTGCTTGGCCAAGAGAAACCTACAGTTGCACAAA
>VDFB02027628.1:0-15631 GCA_007258455.2 Sequoia sempervirens | reverse complement strand
CATAATACAAAATAACTATGGTAGGGATCCACAACAATATGACTTCTTGAAATGTTTACAAGATCCTCTATAGAATGTTATCCCTGACAGTTCATTTGATTCAATATCCCAAATTTTTCATAGTTTTTTACCACAATAATGTGTCCCAGACATGGTAGGACTTGACCTCACATCGGTTCAAATAGCATCCAAGACTTTAGAAATTATGCCAGGTAAAATTTCAAATGTTAACAGTGGATTAATTGTTGCATAGGAGACCTCCCTGACCACTATGTTGAAGGCACATGCAACAAACTTTGCATGGGATTACCATGACATGAAGTGGATTGACCCAGTCTTGTGTATGCACAAGATATACATCAATGATGGTTTTAAACCCATAAGAGGATGAACCATGCACTTAGAGATATAGTTAAAATGGAATTTCAAAAATTGCTTGATGCAAGCTTCATCTACCCTATTTTTGAGAATCAATGGGTGTCACCTCTATTCATTGTACTAATGAATGGAGGAAAGTGGAGAGTGTGTGTGGATTATAGAGAATTGAATGTTTCCACTAGGAAGGACCACCTTCCACTACCATTTATTGACCAATTACTTGATTCATTAGTAGGGAAAAAGTACTTCTCTTTTCTAGATGGATTTAATGGATATAACTAAATTAATATAGCTCTCGAGGGATAGGATAAGACAACTGTCACATTCCCTTGGAGCACATATGCTTATTATTTCCTACCACTTGGGCTATGTAAGGATCCAACCACTTTCCAAAGGGCAATGTTGTGTATCTTCTCATATTATGCACATGATTCCATGGAAGTCTACATGGATGATTTCACAACTTATGGAGATACATATGATGAAGCACCTGGTAACTTGGAGAAGGTCTCAAAAAGGTTTCAAGAAAAAAATTTATCATTGAGTCATGAAAAAAAAATTATGATGATCACAGAAGGAATTTTACTAGGACATTTTTGTGTCAAATATGGAATTCAAGTGGATCCCAATAAAATTGAATTAATCTCAACATTACCTATGCCTCAAATAAAAAAATATGTTAGAATTTTTCTATGAAATGTTGGGTACTATAGAATATTCATTCAATACTTTATAAAACTTGCAGCCCCACTATTTATTTTACTCACAAAATATGCAAAATTTGAGTGGACAGCTACTTATCAACACTCTTTTGAAGTACTCAAGGTATCATTAACCAAAGCACCTATCTTGAGAGGGCCAAATTGGACCTTAATTTTTCACATCCATATATATGCTTCTAATTTTATATAGGTGAATTTCCTGGAAAGAAGGAAGCCAACAAAGAGTATGCCATGTATTATATTAGCAAGAATCTACAAGGGGAAAAAATCAATTATACAATGGTAGAGAAAGAGATGTTGGTAGTTGTTTATGAAATAAATAAGTTCAGACACTACATCATAGGATATCATGTGTTTATACACACTAATCACACAATAATAAGGTGTTTAATGAATAAACTAGTGGTTGGTGGTAGGCTTGTCAAATGGTTGTTAGTACTCCAAGAATTTGGCATCACCATAGTGGATAAGCTAGGTAAAGAAAATATAGTGGCAGATTTTTTATCCAAGCTACCACCTCAATTAGTAAAAGATGTTGATGATTCCTTCTCAAATGAGAATTTATTTTCTCTATCTCTACATACACCTTGGTTTGCTAATATTTCCAACTATCTAGTAGTAGGATAGACACCACCTCATTTCTCACCTAGATAAAAGAGATAATTGGTTCACAAAAGTTTTCCCTAATCATGGATAGCTGGTTACTTATTCTACACAAGCCTAGATAATATAATGAGAAGGTGTATTAGAGAATATGAGGTCTATGATATCCTCATAGCATGGCATGATGAACCCTATGGGGGACACTTTGTAGCAAAAAGGATGGCACTAAATATTCTCAATGTTGGTTATTATTATCCAACTCTTCATATGTAAGGATGTAGTAAATTACACTAGGAGTTGTGATAGGTGTCAGTGAATGGGAAGGCTAACAAAGAAAAATGAAATTCCATTGCAACCACAGTAGGCAATAACATAATTTGATAAATGGGGATTAGACTTCATTGGCCCCATCTTACCAACATCAAATAATAAGGAGTATATAATGGTATGCATAGATTATCCTACAAAGTGGGTAGAATTTAAGGCTTTGTAGTTTGCAAGAGATGGGAATGTGATAAAAAAAATATATATGAAGACATATTCACAAGGTATGGAGTGCCAAGGGAAATTGGCACAGAAAGAGGTCCCTAGTTTACATCAAATTTGATCAGCAAATTGGTTAAAGATTATGAGATCAAACACAAAAAGTTCACACCCTACCACCCTCAAGCCAATGGGTAGGTAGAAGTGACAAATAGAGAAATTGAGAACATCTTTACTAAGACAATACAAATTCATAGGAAGGATTAGGCAGCTAGACTGTCAAAAGCATTTTGGGCCTATAGAACAACTTGGAAAACTGTAATAGGGTTTACACCATATGATTTGGTATATGGAAAGAAAGTAGTTCTTCCTATATAATTTGAGTACAAAACATTGAGGAAAGTAGTAACACTGGGCATGGACTTGGCATCAACACAAAAGGAGATATTGCATAACTTGAATGTACTTGATGAAGACAGAATGGATGCTATTCACTGCTTTGAAATTTTTCAAAATCAAAGAACCAAATGGCATGATCAATTCATCAAAAAAAAGAATTTAGTGGGGGAGATTGGGATTTTCTTTATGACTCTAGATACAAGTACTACAAGAGAAAGTTACAACAAGGTGGCTTGGCCCATATGAGATACAAGTATTCCCAAATAGGGCAGTCTAATTGCAGACAATTGATGCAGTCAGATTCTCATTACCGGTTAATGGATACATGCTTAAGCTTTACAAGAAGCCAATACAAAAGGAATATTTAATTCTTTCATTAATTCACAAGTATGGACCTAAAGATGATAATGAATCTAACATGGAGAAAGAACCTAATCACAAATTTTTAGCATCAGACATGACAAGTTCCATAGTTGAATCAGTTGGTGAGCTATACAACTCACCCACAGATATTTCATAAGAATAAATCTCACACACACACTTCACAAATGACAATAATAACACATTTATTTTTCTTTTTGGATATTCAAAGCAATGGGGACCTATAGCTTCATGCCTAAAAGTGACAAACTTCAAAAAGGGACTTGTTACTAAAGCCACCCATAGTAATTATGATAGGGGCGAGGGGTTGGATGAGACTCTCACAGTCCCATGCTCAAGTCCTTGCTCTCAAGAACTACTAGGTGACTCCTTCACCATAACCTTTAGGTCCTATCATAGGTATAAAGAGGCACCCACAGTATTACTGACCAACCTCTATCACTATTCTTCCATACTACCAAGCCAATCTTGGTGCCTTGCCACTTCCTCTCCTTGACCCTTATTCTTCCCTAAAGGCCAATTACTCTCAACATTCAATTAGGAACTTGCAGCGGTGTAAAAATGTTGTAAAAGCTTCAAGGTAATCTATCTAGGGTTCTTATAACATCACAAGACTCTAATTACCCATCGCTTCCACTAAACCCTCTCCTAGGGTTAGGAAAGGCTACAAGCCTAGGGCCCCAATTAGGTCTCTTACTCCGGGTAAAATGCAATTTTCTCCAAAACCCACCAAAAGACCTAGGTTCTTTGCTTGGGATTGGTGGTTCCTATGTCCACACCTTGAAGATTTTCAAGGTTTTGAAACAGCGCTGCCCGCACACTACTCATACACAAAAATGGTCAAAAACTTAGGGTTTCCTAGCATTTCCCAGGTTGTTTCAGACTGTCAAAGGTTTCCCCCACCAAATGATTTGATAGAGCCTCCTCCTGACTACCAGGCCTTGCCAAGACTCTCAACAAAATTCACCAAAAGGAATTTCTCCAAAATCTTAACGCCCCTGCAAGATATGTGTCTTTCACTCCCTGTCTTCCCTAGCCGGACTCTGTCTGGCTCGCCTAGGGCAAGACATTGCTAGCAACTCTTGCACACACACTAAGACTACCACCTACCATCTGTACAAGCATGGAGTCTAGGCACTGTTCCCAAAGGGTCATACGGTTTGTATGGTGGGAAAGTGCTCTAGCACTCCATTTCCAAAAAACTAGTCTGGTTCAAACCAACAACAGGGCAAAATTAAACTATTTACAAACAGTGCTTGCAAAATGAACAAAAGAAACTATTTAATGATGTAAAATGCTTGTAGATTACTATCAACACATCCTACAATCAATACAATAACAAGTCTAACTCATGAAATCCCTATTTAGATGCAAAACTCAGAAGTTTTAGCACAGAGCGCTGCTTTTTCTGCAATTTCACAACTTTCACTATAAAATTAACACCTCCAACCCTATTCCATGGTCGAGGCATGTCTTAAATAGGCTTCTCAAACAGTTAAGTTCCTTTTGGCGAACCTGAAGAAGACCAAAAGATGAAAATAAACCCACTGTGTTTTTCAATCTTTGGCAACTTTTGACCACTCAGCAAAATGAGCTTCTAAACTTATTGAACTCTTGACAACCTCTTTCCCAAAGATCAAAAACACCTCAAAGCTCAACACTCAATGGTCTACATGACCTTATGAAAATAACACAAAAATTAACCCTCTAGGTTTCTTCTTTACCTAAGAAATTGCCTATTGTTCCTTAGGTGCTCCTACACCATTCTCCCCCTCCTAGCTCAAACACTAAGGATTGGAAGGAGATATCAATGACAGGTCAATGCTCAACTTCTGGAACTGATCTTCTTGTACCCATGTAGCTTCTGATTCATGCTTGTTCTTCCACTTGATAAGGTGCTCCATGTACACCTTGTGCCTTGTAGACTTTTGTACTCTTGACTCCAAGATCTTCTTTTCCTGAGGCTTGTCTTGACTAGGTAAGGAGACATTGCTGATGTCCTTGAAGATCTCCTGACTGTTCTGACCCAAATCCTTGTCTTTTCCCTTATACTTGATCAAATCAGCGACATTGAACACTGGTGAGAGTCCTAGATCAGTAGGTAACTCCACCTTGTATGCATTCTGCCCATACTTGGCCAATATCTTGCATGGACCCACTCTCTTCATCTGCAACTTGGTTGACATTCCCTTCTGCAACCTGGACTTGTTAAGGTGGACAATAACATAGTCCCCTACTTGAAATTGCACATCTTTCCTTGACATATCTGCCTTCTCGTTCACTTTTTGTGTAGCCTCAGTGACTGTCCTCTTGACCTGCTCCTGAATCTCCTTCATGGTCTGACTGAAGTCTTTTGCATGTCCACTTATTTGTTCCATAGTTCCAAGATCTCTGAGCTCACATATCCCTCTTGGGTGCATCCCATACACAACCTCAAATGGACTCGTCCATGTGATCTAGTTGACACTATCATTATAAGCATACTCAACTTGTGAGATAACCATATCCCATGTTTGTCCATATTCTTTAGTTAAGCACCTTAGAAGATTACCTAGCACCTTGTTAACCACCTATGTTTCACCATCAGTCTGAGGATGGTAAGCTGATCCAAATGACAAATTGGTACCTAATCTGCTCCATAGAGTCTTCCAAAAGTGACTCATGAACTTCACATCTCTGTCAGAAACAATGCTCAAAGGTAGTCCATGGATCCTCACTACCTCCTTGAAGAAAAGATGAGCTATGTAACTAGCATCATGAGTAGTTTTGCAAGGGATAAAATGACTCATCTTGCTAAATCTGTCCACTACTACATAAACACTTTCAAAACCAGTCTTGGTCTTAGGAAGGCCTACCACAAAATCCATGCTCACACACTCCCATGGTCTGTTAGGAATGGGTAGGGATTGATACAAACCAACGTTACTAGCTCCTCCCTTAGCTCTCATACACACAACACATTGTTCCACATACTTTCTAACATCTCTTGCCAACTTAGGCCAATAATAAAATCTTTGTACTAGCTCTAAAGTCTTATTGATGCCAAAATTCACTAAAGGCTGCCATTATGCTTTCTGAGATATATTTTCCTCATTGACCCTCTTGGAACACATAACTGATTTCCCTTAAACAATAACCCACTTTGCAAACTATATTCTGAGTATTGACTATGGAAATGGTTCTCAAAGTTAGAACATACCTTATAGACCTCTGAAAAGTCTCCATCTTCTCCATATAGATCCTTGAAACTCTCTATGCCAATGCTCTTGATCTGTATCTCTTGCACTGTCAACAATCTCCTGCTCAATGCATCTGCCACTTTGTTTAGCTGTCCCTTCTTGTGGTTGATGGTGAAGGTAAAAGCTTAGATGTATTCCATCCATTTCAAGTGCCTATTACTCAACTTCTCTTGAGTGTTGATAAAACTGAGTGCCTAATTGTCAGTAAAGACTACAAACTCCTTGGGTAGAAGATAATGCCTCCATTTCCTAAGTGACTGAACTAGAGCATAAAGTTCCAAGTCATAGGTTGAATACTTCTTCTTGGCTTCATTGAGCTTCTCACTAAAGAAGGCTATAGGTCTGCCCTCTTGACTAAGCACACCTCCTACTGCCACTCCACTAGCATCACATTCCATAGTGAACAACTTGTCAAAGCTAGGTAATAAGAGAATTGGTTGAGTTGCCACCTCTTGTTTCAGTTTCTCAAACCCTTTCTCAGCTTCTTGAGTCCACACAAACTTAGTTTTTAGATCACCCTTGATTGTATCTAGGACTGGTGCACATATACCACTAAAGTTCCTTATGAATTTTCTATAAAATTGGGCTAATCCATGAAAACTTCTTACCTTAGTCCCTGTGGTTGGTGTAGGCCAGTTTAGGATGGCTTCCCCCTTGCTTGGATCCATCTTCAATGATCCCTTGGACACTACAAAACCCAAATAGACTAGCTCTTGCTTAAAGAACTCACATTTCTCTAGATTGATTGCCAATTCCTCTTCTTGCAACCTTCTCAGAACCAACTCCACATGTTTCAAATGATCTTCTGCTGTCTTGCTATATATGAGGATGTCATCAAGGTATACCACCACAAATATCCCTGTAAAATCCTTGAGTACTTCATTCATGAGCCTCATGAATGTGCTAGGGGCATTGGAGAGACCAAATGGCATATCTCTCCATTAATATAACCCATCATTTGTCTTAAATGCTGTCTTCCACTCATCACCATCCTTAATTCTGATATGATGGTATCCACTCTTAAGATCCAACTTGGTGAAGAACTGAGCGCCTCCAAGACAATCCATCAAGTCTTCAATTCTAGGAATAGGGAACCTATACCTAATAGTGATCCTATTTATTGCCCTAGAATCAGTGCATAACCTCCATTTACCTCCCTTCTTTGTTTCCAAAACCACTGGTACTGCACATGGGCTGATGTTCTTTTGAATCAATCCTTGATCCAATAATTCTTGCACTTGTCTAGCTACCTTGAGATTCTAATATGGTGTAAGTTTGTATGCTGCTTTGTTAGGTAATGAAGCTCCAAGTATGAAGTCAATTTGATGACTTATGGCTCTCTTTGGTGGTAGAGTTGCAAGTGTACCATCACTAACTATACTCTTGTACCTTTCAAGTAACTTCTGGACTGCTTCTGGTAGGACTGTCTTTTCAGCCTTATCTTCCTCTTTAGGTTGTAGCACAACCACATATCCTTCACTCCCTTGATGTAGGTTGTTAAGGAACTCTTTACCACTGCTCAACATGATGTTTGGTGTCTTTAACTGTCCTTCATCTTCTTCTGACAGTGACTGCAACTTAAAAGTCTTCCCATCCTTCTTGAATGAGATGGTGTTCTCTTTTCCATCATATATGACACTCTTGTCATACTGCCATGGTCTACCCAATAGTAGATGGCATGCATCCATGGGTAAAACATCACAAACTAACTTGTCCTTGTACCCTCCAATGGAGAACTCCACCGTTACCTGCTCATTTACTAAAACACTTTGCCCCTTGTTTAGTCATGTGACCTTGTAAGGGTTAATATGGGGTACCTTCTCCAATTTCAGTTTCATTACTGCCTCCTCTGATATGATATTGTCTGTTGAACCTGAATCTACTATGACCTTGCATACTTTACCAAGTATCTTGCACCTCACTCTAAATAGAGCTCTTCTCTGTTTTGGTTCCTCTTTGACCGGTTGTCTGATCAAGACTCTATTGAACATCAGATTCTCTCCTATCTCAGATTCAATATGACTGACCTCAGATGCCTTAGGACTCATGGTGTCCTCTTGTGCATAAGCCACTCTCTTTTCATTGCTTGATGAAGATGCTTTCTCCGGGCACCTATAAGCAGGATGACCTACTTGTCCACAATGGTAACACTTCATGTTTGCAAAATATGAATTGCTCCTGCCTGCTCCTCTTCCTCTATTTGAACCCCCTTGAGGTCCTCTACCTCTGTTATATCCACCTCTAGAAGATGTTTCTCCTCCATGCTCAGTGAGTTTAGATTCTCCATGATTTCTTTGGTCATTTCCTCTACCTTGGTAGCCACCACGCTGTCCTCTTTGATCTCTTTGATCGCTGCCTTTGCCTATGCCCTTAGAAGTCTGATCTTGCTTCCTCTTGTTCCTTTCCTCAACCTTGATAGCCAATTGGTAACACTGATGTACTGTCTTAGGACTCAAAAGAGTCATCTCCTCTTGGATGTTCCATTTCAAACCGTTAAGGTATCTAGCTACCTTAAGACTTTCATCCTCTGTAACATTGGACCTCATACAAAGTTTTTGAAACTCTTCAGTGTAAGTGTTTACATCTTGGTCTCTTTGCCTTAAGCTTTGCCTCTTCTTGTGTAACTAAATCTCATAGTCATCTGGCATGTATGCTTCTCTTATCTTGGCAACCATTCCTTTCCAAGTTGAAATAGGTTGCTTGCCTTCCTTTTCCCTCTTTGTCTGAATGAATTTCCACCATGTCAAGGTAGATCCTCTTAGTCTTGATTTGGCCACCTTTACCTTCTATACTTCAGTGAATCCATCACACTCAAAATGGTTCTCCATTCCTTCTATCCATTCCATGACTAGATCAGCTTCCATTTTCCCACTAAATAGTGGTATGCCTTCAAGTGCTTTTCCACTCAAGGCCTTCAATGCCTTTAAGAAAGGCTCTTCTTTCAGGACAGGGTCAGGTTCAAGGGTTTTGTCTTCCTCTACAACCTCTTCTTCCTTTGGTATCCTTCCTTCAAATTGTGCAGTCCTCACTGCTTGTTCAAGCTGGGCTATCCTTTCCCTCAATTGTCTATTATCTTCCTCCTGCTCTTCAACCATCTTGGCCAATTGTGCATTTGTCACCATGACGATAGTATCACTTGACTCAACCTCTAACATATATTACTCTTTCCCAAATCTTTAACTTGCTCTGATACCAATCTAATAGGGCAGGGTTGGATGAGACACTCACTATCCCATGCTCTAGTCTTTGTTCTCAAGAACTTCTAGGTGACTCCTACACCTTAACCTTTAGGTCCTATCACAGGTATAGGCACCCCTAGTATTACTGACCAACCCCTCTATCACTATTCTTCCATACTACCAAGCCAATCTTGATGCCTTGCCACTTCCTCTCCTTGACCCTTATTCTTCCCTAAAGGCCAATTACTCTCAACATTCAATTAGGAACTTGCAGCGGTGTAAAAACGTTGTAAAAGCTTCAAGGTAATCTATCTAGGGTTCTTATACCATCACAAGACTCCAATTACCCATCGCTTCCACTAAACCCTCTCCTAGGGTTAGGAAAGGCTACAAGCCTAGAGCCCCAATTAGGTCTCTTACTCCAGGTAAAATGCAATTTTCTCCAAAACCCACCAAAAGACCTAGGTTCTTTACTTGGGATTGGTGGTTCCTATGTCCACACCTTGAAGATTTTTAGGGTTTTGAAACAGCACTACCCGTACACTGCTCATACACAAAAATGGTAAAAAACCTAGGGTTTCCTAGCATTTCCCAGGCTATTTCAGACTGTCAAAGGTTTCCCCCACCAAATGATTTGATAGATCCTCCTCCTGACTACCAAGCCTTGCCAAGACTCTCAACAAAATTCACCAAAAGGAATTTCTCCAAAATCTTAACGCCCCTGCAAGATATGTGTCTTTCACTCCCTGTCTTCCCTAGCCAGACTCTGTCTGGCTCGCCTAGGGCAAGACATTGCTAGCAAATCCTGCACACACACCAAGACTACCACCTACCATTTTTAGAAGCATGAGTCTAGGCACTATTCCCAAAAGGCCATATGGTTTGTACGGTGGGAAAGTGCTCTAGCACTCCATTTCCAAAAACCAGTCTGGTGCAGACCAGCAACAGGGCAAAATTAAACTATTTACAAACAATGCTTGCAAAATGAACAAAAGAAACTATTTAATGATGTAAAATGCTTGTAGATTACTATCAACACATCCTACAGTTAATACAGTAACAGGTCTAACTCATGAAATCCCTATTTAGATGCAAAACTCAGAAGTTTTAGCACAGAATGTTGCTTTTTCTACAATTTCACAACTTTCACTATAACATTAACACCTCCAACCCTATTCCGTGGTCGGGGCATGTCTTAAATAGGCTTCTCAAATAGTTAAGTTCCTTTTGGAAAACCTAAAGAAGACCAAAAGATGAAACTTATAAAACCCATTATGTTTTTCAATCTTTGGCAACTTTTGACCACTCAGCAAAATGACCTTCTAAACTTATTGAACTCTTGACAACCTCTTTCCCAAAGATCAAAAACACCTCAAAGCTCAACACTCAATGTTCTACATGACCTTATGAAAACAAAACAAAAATTAACCCTCTAGGTTTCTTCTTTACCTAAGCTTTTGTTGTTCCCTTAGGTGTTCACACTTAAATTACCTGTGAGTCATTTCAAAATTTCCCACTAAAATAATTGCATATCTATACTTTCCACTACCATTTTCTGCACATGCATCCTATCCATCACCTCACACCTAGCATTCATATTACCTTTCTCAATTTGCACAAACTATACAACTCATTTCATATCCCATCACCCGTACTTCCCATAGAATTTCTCAACCATCATTTACCACGAGCCATTCAATCATATCATTCATTTCCAAATACAATTATGAACAGTCACATCATTCCTAGTTGTGGGAAGTTCTCATCAAATTCACACAAGCTAACTTTAAGTTAATTGCAATTTTACAAGTACCATTAATTTTCCATAATTATCATATATTATATTTCTTTGATACATTTTTACATATTTGTAGTGTAGGAAAATGCATATCCTTGTATTTTCACACTTTTTTGGGCCTACCTTGCTTTATTTATCCCTATTTGTCTTAATTGATCCTATTTTGCATCCACAAGCCTAATAAATTGTATCTTTTTATGGCTAATCCTGACAAACACTAAAGGGTAAATGATAATTTAATGATTCTAGTTGTGTGTCCCTAATTTTTGGACTGGGAATAAGACACCACCTAGGGCATCTTTTTCCTCCAAAGGTCTTGGGACCCCCTTTTCAAATGCACCTTAAATGGGCCCCTCTTTAGAGTCTATGCCCTGAGTTTCATGCCTTGGGACTAAGATGCCACCTACGGCATCTTAGTCCTCCTTAAGTTATTTTCAAGATTTAATTTCAAATCTTGCCGAGATTTAGCCTCCTTTAATTAATTAATTCATATGTCAGCTTGTTGTGGTGTAATTTTGAGATATTGACATATATATAAGTATAAATACAAGGTTCCTTCACTCATTTCTTACCAAGCAAGTTGAATGAACATTCCTAATAGCATAATTGAGTTCACAAGGGAATTCAAGAGAAATTCATCAAGCATTTGGATCCATCATCAAGATTCAAGCATCATATCAAAGATATTCTTGCATTATGTGTGTTTTTAAGATAACATTTATGATGTAGGGTTTTGGTTCAAGCAAGAAATTCAAGTCAAGGTCTATCAAGCATCCCTTCAATTCAGGATCTACATCCAAGCTAGCCACTTCATACAAGTTTGCAAATTTCATAACAAGGGTTTGGGGAGTTGCAACATATCACTTTCTTCATTCATCATTTCCCTTCATCATTCCATTTCATTCCAAGGTTTAATTACCAACAAGGGGTTTGACCAAGGAAAACCCCCATTTATCAACAAGTTTTCCTCTCTTGCATGTTTGTGTTTTTAGATTTAGGTTGAAGACTTGAAGATCATTTGAAGTGCAAAGTTGCAAAGTTGCATTGCAAAGTTTTCATCTTCACAGAAACTCACCTATAGGCCAGATCTAGAAGTTTTAGGACCTAATATCTGAGAAGAAGGAAGTGTAAACATTGAACCTCAGGATCACATTTAGAGATTTCAAAAATTTAAGGAGGGACTAAAACAATAGTAAGGGAATCTTCGTCATCCCAAGGGTATTTTTCATAGATTCTTTTAGATCTAGTTCTGACATCTGAAGATTCCAAATCTTCCCCAAAAAATAGTAGCGGGACTAAGACAACAGTAAGGGCATCTTAGTCCCCCATATTACATTTTGATAGTATTTTTGCATTTATGGAGTCCTTGTCATAAGAACGAATTTAAGTACATACATCATAGCTTTCTATTCCTTAATTCAATCATTTGCACTCATTATTTGGCTTGCATTACTAGGTTTTGTGAGTTGAATGTGAAATTGTCTTTTCAAAATTTGTTGCTTGTTGGTGAACCCCTCCCTAGGTCTTCCTTTTTTGATAGTGGCTTGCATTTTGTTGGTAGTGATCAATTTTCAATCCTAGGGGAGTCCTTGAGTGACAATTGGAGGTAATAGTCGTCGTTCTATGACCTAGGTTATAACACCTATTCCTCTATTGTTCATTTTAGTGAACTTGAGCATTTTGAACATTCATTTTTTGTTTGAATTCCATTAAGTTCCTAGATTTGGGTTGCATCCATTCTTGCATTACATCTTGCATTGGTAGATATTGCATCTAGGGTTTCTCATATTTGCACTAGTGAAAGTGCATATAGGTTGCATTGTTTCTTTCTAGCATCATCTTATCTCATTGAAAATTGAAAAGTGCATTTTCAATCATCCTAATTGCATTTATGAACATTTTTATTCCATTCAAAATTGAAAAAATTTCATTAAACTTTGCATCCGATTTCTTGTCATTAGTTACTTATTCTTGCATTCATTTGCACATGTTTTTGTTTCTAAACATCGGGTCCCTGAGTAGGCAACCTGGGAACACTGTAAACAATCCATATTTTGTTGTTTTTTCTAAAAAAAAAACCTCTATTAGGACTAAAACGCTTAGTCCCTCTGTTGATTTTTTGCTCAAAACCCTCTCTGTGTTCTTTGTTGTATGTTCCAATTTCTAGAACCTCATAATTCCTTCAATAGGACCAAGACACCCTTGTTGGTGTCTTCATCCTTGTTGAGTTTGAAGCTATAGTTTTTAAGGTTTAAATGTTCTTTTCTATGCTTTTATTTGCTTCTTTCAATTTTCTATTATAGTTTGCAAAATTACTATTATTCCAATTTCTTTCACTTCGAGTGTATTTTGAAATCATTTCAAATACAAGCATCATTGGATCTGAAAATGCTCACATTTCTGAAAATTTGTATAATATGGATAAAAGTACTTTTCACTTTTGCATATACAATGTTTACATTCATAAAAATTTGCATAAGTTTGATAAAAGTGATTTTCATTCTTGGATATACATTGTTTGCATTCTTAAAGTTTTGCATAAATTGGATAAAATTGTTTTTCATCTTTGGATATACATTGTTTACATTATTAAAGCATTACATGAGATGGTTAAAAGTTCTTTTCATTTTTGGTCAAACACTATTAGTACCTTACCTTTCTAGGCACACTAATAAAATGTTCATATCCCCTCCCTATGAGAGTGTTTTAGTGAAAGCGAATACAACCTTGGGCAATCCTAACGATCATATTCATTATTTTCTTAATATCTCTCCTATTGGAAAAGAAGATATTTTGGTGTTAGAAGAACCAATCAATGAGAGTTTTGAGAATCCTAGTTGTTTCTCTCCTTCTACCTCTCTTATTAGGCAAGACATTGATGAATAAGAAGAAACAACCATAGGTAATCATGATGACCACATAACACAACAAGATACCATTGAAACTTAAACTAGTCTACATTCATCTCCCAACATCTTCACCTCTTGTGATAATGTTCTAGAGGATGAAAGAGTAAGTGAAGATATGTTGGTATTGGATGATCAAAACTTTAAGATCTATGGCAATCCTCTCTATGCTCCATCTTATATTTTGGAAGACATTATAGGAAAAAGGAATGAAATTATGGATAAGGGTATGTGCAGGATCATGATGGACCAAAAAGTGGCAATATGATGGGTATGTGGTCGACAACTTTTTTCAGCCAAAATTGATTGAAACGAAAATGGTTTTAAAGGAGATTCTCAACTTTCCACCAATATAAATTATGCTTTTAATTTGAATTTACTAACTGTGGATGTCAAAATCTGCAAATGGTTAGTTTGAAACAAAACAACATTTTAACATCCCTATGAAATAATGAAACATGTCAATCATGCAATAAAATGGAACAATAGAAACTAAAAAAATCATATAAAAGACATGATCCAACTCTATCTCATAGTGGATTGGTGTCACATGTGCTAGTGACCCTTTCCCAATCCTTGATCAATAAGCTTAGATGATGAAATTGCTATAGATGATGGAGATGATGGAGTGAAATGGACAAGATTCAATCTCAAATGAAGAGAGTAACCTTGCATCAAATTGTGGAGGATTTGCTTGAGGATGATGCACCTATTTAAAGATTTTCAAAATGCCAAGTGTTGAAGATGGACCAATGTGGGACTAAGATTCTGCCAATGATAGAAGGACACTTGTCATCATGTGATTAGTTGATGTGTGTGCAAGATTTGGGAAGAGTGCCCAAGAGGGGGAAATTTTGAATTCAAATTTGCAATAAATTTTGAGAGGGGGACAAGAAAGAAGAGCAATAAATGCCCTGTTTGACTTGTCATTGTTGAGAGAAAATGATGTTTTAATAAATCAATAAAATTGATTTATTGTGCAAGTGGCTAGATCTAGATAATGCAAGTGGGATGGGATTAGCATTAGATTAGGATTAGATGATGATTATGCTGATTTAATGCTGATTAGATGATTTGACTTCCAAGACTTTGATAATTGATTTATTTAAATCAGAAAATGATGAAATATAATTTAAGATTTGATTTAAATGAAGTCCTGATTTATTTAATTAAATGGATGATGCAAGATGAAGGTTGAATGATAATGTTTATTTGATAAATGAGATTTATTTAATGAATGGATTAAAGGTGATGAATGGACCTAATGCAGCATCTAGTTAGGTTGATAAATGATCCCGATCAAATCGCAGAATGTAAATTTTGCATGTCTACATTTTGCCCCTCTTTGAAACAATGTAATTGTTGCGTTGGTTCAAAGAATAAACTTGCCGCAATCGAAATTAAAAAATTTCATGATTTTTCAGATGCCCCAGCGGAAAGAAGTACACTGGTACATTGCCCCCTCGAGAGATCGAGCGAAAAGATTCGATTTGAGGTCGATCTCGCTACAAAGAGGTTCAAAATGGATGGTTATGGATGACGA
>VDFB02027627.1:0-12756 GCA_007258455.2 Sequoia sempervirens | reverse complement strand
CTACAGTTGCGCTTTCTTGCTTTTCTCTGAGAAATCTTCATAATTTAATCACAAAAAACTCCGTCTTGACCACTGAAATGATCATGCGAAAGCATAGTTGTTGTTGTGAAATGCTTCTTCATCGTGAAATGTTCCATTCTGAGCCTCTGATGTAGGTTTTGATCAATAGAACTGCCTTTGACTGACAAAATACTGATAAAACTCCATGCTTGATATTGCCCAAAAACTGTACTTGACATCATTTTAGCAAGATTTAGACTCTTTTAGACAAAATGCCTTGATGAAGCAAATTTTTTGGTTTTGGGTACAACAGCTTTCAAATTCTTTAGTCTTCAAACCTCTCTTTGCTACCAATCCTTCGTCAATGAAATTGTGAGTTGCTCCAGTATCAATTAGAGCAACAATCCTTTGTGAACCAACCACTCCACGAACCCAAAAGAATTCAGTTTTTTGAAAACTTGATAGTTGTGCTAAAGCACCACCATCTCCCACCTCTTTAGGCTTCTCTTCTGGAGCTTCTTCACCATCACTACTTGCTGATTCGTACTACTGATCAGAAAAATCAGATTTTGATCTATCATCAGAATAGCCCTCCATTCGATGTGCTTTGCCTTTCCCATAACAACGGTGACCCTTTGACCAAGGCTCACGACAAGTGTAGCAAACACCATCCTTCCTAAGCCGCTCTCAGAGCTCTTCTGACATCTTTTAGGGGAACTTCTTTGGCTGATTTGAAGAATGTTTCTTATCCTTCTTATGACTAAAGGATTTTGACTGAAATTTTGGCCTTGGGGCAGCCAACTCCATGCTCCTTGCCTTCTTGATTGCTTCATCCAAGGTTGGTGGATCAAAGGCTTTGACCAAAGGCTTCAAAGGCTCCATTAATTCTTCAGAAAACAAGACCACAAGTCTTCTTTCAGTAATGTTGGGCACCATTACTAACAATCTTTGAAAATCAGCCACATAAGCTTCAAGAGATCCGTGTTGCTTCAACTGCGCCAATTCTCTGAATCTCACCTCAGGATCCTTAGTATCAAATCTCTCAATCAACTTGTTGGTGAATTCTTCATAGGTGCGGATGAGGTTATGGCCAAGAGTGACCAAACCGTGGTACCACCATTCGTGAGCAGCTCCTTCTAAGTGCAATGTGGCAAATTTAATTGCATCTTCCTCCGGCATTGGTCTAAGAGAAAGATAATTATCCAATTTCTGCACCCATGACCTGGCCGTACACTTATCACTTCCATCAAAATGGGCCAAAGTCACCTTACCCAAAGCTTGTTGATAGTCAGTTCTGGGAGTCATTTGAGGACGATACTCATTTCTTCCACCATTCCTCCTACTCCTTTGATTCATGAATTGATCAAAGGTCCATACATCTCTCATATCTGGAGGTAGAGTAACATACTCCATATAAGCTTGCTATGCATCATCTGCAAAAGGTACTCCAACCTCTGCTGGTATTTCCTCCCTTGGAGTGAATGTAGGGAAAAGTGGTCTAGAGGAAGGTCATCTAGTGGTTGCAATATGCTGTCCAACAATCCTATCCCTTCCATTGACCTCTGAACCATCATTCCCATTAGTTCCATTAACACCACTATTTTCTCCAACATGATTCTGTTGTGGTTGAGCATTACTTTGAGTGGCTTGCTGATCCAATTTAGCTAGCAAACGTGACATCATATCTAACATGTTGTCAAACTTCCTCTCGGCTCTTGCTTCCCTTTCTTCCCGGCTGAAAGTTTCAGTCTACTTTGACATGAGAGCAAATTTCTTTTACCTAATTATTCTAACCTGCTACACTTCTTCTTAGAGTTTTAGAAAATGTTCTCAGCTTTAGGAATTGGGAACTGAGCAAGCTTTAGAGTTCTTCATGTCAATTTCTGCAGTGTTCCTGACTTTTCGGCCATTCATGCAACCTAATGTTAAAATGTTAGGGATGGTAACTTCCTCGCTTCGAGCACTAATCGAAATGAAAGCCAACCAATTTTTCTTTTCGAACTACACAAATGCCCAATTAGCCATACCGATTAGGCATTATTCAAAAGAGTAATTCACAAATGTACTCAATGGAATTTAATGTTCATCAAGACCCTTTTAGTTTAGGATAAATATATATGGCGAGAAAAACTTTGTCCGCAATCCAAATGGGCCATAACTGAATGGGTAGATGAAGTGCAACCCGTAAACATGAGATATTTCCATGCTACCACTTGATCAGTGGGGGGGAAAAACATTACAATGCAAACAAATTCATCTGCTACGGCAACCATCCACTCACGAGTGGGAATTCGCCACTTTTCAGTGGGTGATTAAAGAGAGATTAATTTTTCTTTCTCCACATTGGCAGTAAACCATCCAAGGGTTACAAATGTATGAAATTTAACACTAAAATATGCAGCAATTTGAATGACTAGAACAGTACTATTGTTTACAGTCTTACAATGAAAAACAACTGCAATTTTCAAGTGTTATTACAATCTTTACAAAGCACAATGAAAAGATGATTTCCCCACTTGATAATCTCTCAATTATTGAAGCTTGAAACCAAAATCAGGAAACTGAAGCAAATTGATATAAAAATTTGCAAACTGTAATTCTCTACCAGCAAACTGAAAACACACTAAAATGTTCACAACTCCTTCATAATACTTCCAAATGATGTGAAATAAATTGCAAAAGCTCTCTAGAAGGTAGGCGCCCAATTCACAATACAAAATTTGCATCAAAACTCATTAGATGATTTAAGCTCGAACTCCAATGCCCTCTGCAAGTGGTACGACCTTCACACAGGGTGATTTCATTAGATAAAAATCAACACTTCATTAAAAATTCCAAAACTCTCCAAAAGGGGTCGCCACTAGTCAAGGAATTAATAGAACCAACACCCAGAATCAAAACAAAATCACACAAAAAGCTGTAAGTAAAATCGACCTTTAGCCATGATGAAGCCAACAACTCAAAACTGTGAAGATCTCCAAAAATTCATCAACCTTGTAGCTCAATCTGCTAGTCTGGATGAGAAGCAACAATAAACCAACTAGGTGTTATCTTTCAAACACGAAATTGGACAAATGCTAGGAGGTAAGCATTCCTCGAAGCCAAATTCACAATGTCATTTCGACAAGATAAATATTACAGATAAAATAATAGATGAGAGTGTCGGAGTTAAAAACAGCCTCACTGAAGCAGGACTTTTGAAATCTACAATCCCTCCAGTGAGCTAACCTCCTTGAAATAATATTTCAAATTCAGTGCCGATGCCTACCCCCTGGGAATGATATCCAACTCTTCTCAAGGTATGGCCGAAAAACTCACAAACAAATAAGTTCTTTCATGGAAGGCCCCCATGTAGACCACCTTTAAACACAACTTAAAAGTCATCTCTCATTAGGGCTATGGGCTTCAACAAATTAAAAACATAACATTAAATGCCTTGAATTAAATAATTTCTCCAAATATTGCTCTTAAGACCAAACCAAAGTCACACAACTGCTCCAAATAGAAAAGGAAACTCATTGAAGCACTGCCAACTGGACCATTGCTGAAATTAGAACTTACTAAAAATAGTAAATTCAGAGAAATGCCAAAAACCACCAAGCCAGGGAAACCCTAATTTCATCTCAACGAGCCTACGGGCCTCCGGAATAGGCTGATGAACTACTGAACTGATCATTGATGAGAAGGGGACATTACAGAGTTGGTGTAATATGCTTTCACCTTGTATGCAAGCTTTTCTTTCCAAGCGAAAAGATGTTGCTTGTTCTCCTCTATAGTAATTGATTGGTACACCATCCGCAAGTCTGAGACTGTGATCTCGTCCCCAGGCCTCTTCTCTACTGCCTTTTGCTCTGATTGTTGAATCTTCGTGCGAAGATCATGGGCTCTGTACCTTAACTAGTACACCTCTGCAAGTATACACCATTGTTTGATGACAAATTCTTCCACTTGATTCCCCAAGTGTTTTCCATATAAGATCAGCTGGTGATGATTTTGCTCCACGGGGAGGTCTAGCAACTCTCAAGGCAAGGCAGGGATGTTTGGTGTACCATGCATGAAGCTAGATATATATAATATCAGCTGCTGGTTTTCAGCCTTTAAGGGTGCTTTATCCTTGTCGTCCTTAGCCATTCTTTCCTTGACACTTACTGATGCAACTTCAAGGAGATTTGCCTCCACCCGACGAGTGGTCTTACCGAACTTGACTTTCAGCAAGGTGAAGTCATCAACCTCTACCTCATGTGCATTCCTGTCTTCAAGTGGCGCAACTGTCTCTATGACAAATTCATTGTCAGCATTCTTTCCTACATGGACCTGCTTCTTTAGCTTCTTTACTGGCATGTCTTGAGGGACATGGTCAAATTCTGTGAAGTCTAGTTGGTAGGATGCATTCTCTTCCTAGTTGAATCCACTAGCCTCACTGGAGAATGGTAGCAATAGTCCCTTTGAATGCCCTCAACATTGGGATTATGTAGGGTACTGGTGAACCGGGTTACTGGACCGGTGATCGCCGCTACAGGGCGGCGGGGAGGTTTTGTTTCCACTGGAATTGCATCAGCTGTAAATCGCCTATCATTGGGTTTTTCTTGTTCAGCCAGGATCGCCCCACCACGCTTTTATTCACTGCTTTCCAAGCGAAGTATGTTTGTGGCTGTCTCCACATGTACCTCTTGCTGATTTGTATCAACAATCGGTAATCTTCCCCTTGTGTGTCCTGACATTCTGGCTCCTTTAGGAGGGTTGCTCCATTTCTTTTGTCTTGGCTTAGCTCTCGACATGGAAGTTAGTGAAGAATGAACCGGTGGCGGCTTTGTGCGGGGAATAACTACCTTCCTTGTCCTTTTATTGTCCAAGTAGAGTTGGTTGTTTCTGACAACCCTACTTGTCCTTTCCTCAATAAATGTACTTTCCTTGGCATACCAATCCACTTTTCCAAGTGGTTGTGAGTCAACCTGATCTATGAAGAATGAAGGAAGAATAACTTCCCCATCATCATCGGATAGGCCTTCCACGTCCTTTGACATGAAGTCAACAATTTGTGGAAGTTTGAACTGGCTATAATTGTGTCTTCATTCATCGAACTCATCTTCACAGTTGAACCAATAGTCTTCCATTGAAGACTCGTGTGAAGAGTGTTGCTCAAGGTGTGCTGCATAGAGGCCTCTAGGATCATATGATCGTCTCTCGATGAGATACTTAAGATTAAGCCTCACCGTCTCTTGGCCCATGGCCTTGGCGTCAGCTGCTGTCTTACACCTATAAAGTCCCATTTGGAAAGGAAAATTCGCGGTCGTCTTGCTTTTGTTATGCAGATGAGAATGTACCTCGGACAACTGCCACAAGAATTCCATGATGACCACCCTATCTGATGGATAGCGAGGTTACATGGCAGGATGACCAAAATACCCATACACGTGTATGTAGGTGAAAGTGGGGAACTGGATGAACCAATCCGCTTAGTCTACCATTGCCTCCTTGGTTGCTAGTGACATGTGTATATGCATCTCATGGTCGAGGTCTCTCACGATGTGCATTAGGAAGAGATCGTTTATCCGCTTGAAATGTCTTTCTGCTTGTGTGAACTCAAGTCGCGAGAAATGCTTGTGGACCTTTTGCACACTCAAAGTTTCCACAGTGTTTAATGCTCTGAACTGGCCTTGGAAGGCAATCAAGTATACAAGATATGAGCACATGTGAAACCTATGAGCCTCTAGGAACCCGGTCATCTGCTTGTGAAGTGTATCACTGATGAGGGCGGGCCAGTCATAATGCTCTTTGTTGCTTACAATTTTGGCAATGATATAGTACATCCATGACTGAAATTTGTTCGCCTCCTCTTGACCAGTGATGCAGTTGAACTTGAGGCATACTCATCCCAGAACTCTCCACGTCTCACATTCTTGGGCAAGTTTGCCTTTTTCCCTTTAAGCCATTTTTCTGCCATTCTCTTCTGGCACTTATCTTTTGACACTTCGAATGTCTTTTCGCATTCTCTCATAGATATGACCACATTTGCCGGACATGGTGGAATGTCAAAACACCTTTCGATATCCCTAGGCTTGAGGATGCATATCACTCGCCCATCTAGTGATCGAATTTCTCGTGTGGTAGGGTTGTAATGCTTAATGCAAGCTATTACAAACTCCACGCTTTGTGTTGTGATGGGGATTGATGCAGCCTCAAGTAATCTGGATTGCTTGATGTTCTGTAATGTGCATTGGTCTATGCCTTCCAGCCTTTCTGAGTCGACCTCTGGGTGTATTTGATGTAGATCGGTGTCTATCGTTTTCAGGAAGTCATGAACCAAGACCGTTTTGGTCTTGTATTTGACTTGGGAGAACTGCATTTTGAAAAACTTAAAGATTGACTGTGCACACGATACTGTTCAGGCAACTTTTCTGAAAACCCTTAAAAATAGCCCTTGTTGAGAAGTATTTTTCTGGAAAAAATCTGACACTTGGGTATTGTAGGCGCTTCAAAGCTGGACAAACTCAGTTTGTCTGATTTTCAAAATTGTGATTTTTTTAGGAAAACTCTAAAAATAGGGGCAGCAAGGTTATTGTTTTTGGAAAAATCCATGTGGGTTTTAGTTAAAAAGTTGTGTCGATTGGTACCCGCAAGGTCGGACCGGTGAATAACTCGCTCATTTGACATGCAAGAAGATCTAAGACAAGAATAGAGAAAAAAACAAAGTTTAGTTGTTGGTTGAAAATTTTGTATACCTTGAGGATATGTACCAGGGTTTCAACCACAAGCAAAGTGAAGCAAACCTCCTATTGCTGGAAGTACCTCCTATCTAAATAACAACTAAAACCAATACCTGGGTGGAACGATAATCTCTCCTCTTATTTCAGGAAAGACTAAACTCTTTTCTCTTTGCAGAAAAGTAACATGAACTTTTAAAATAAACTATAACAGCAGCTTGCAAATAAAATCAGTAGAAAGGAAATGAAGTTTCCTGAAAGCTCAAAGACTTCCGTCACTTCCTTCGGGACGGGAAAACAACTCCAAGCGCAAAGTCTTGAAAATCTGCAATCCTATCAACCTTTTTAAATGATTTTCTGGTAACCAAGTACAGTATGTAGCAGCTCGAAATCTAACTACATAATGTAGTTAGATGCACAAACATAGAAAATAAAAGCAACACAAAGTCTGCAAGTTATCTCCTTTGCTTGAGCGTTCTACAATAGCTTCAAATGTGACAAACAGCTCAAAGTTTGCAGTATCAAATCTAAAAACCAATTTAAAACTTTAAATACAATTTGCAGCTCAAAGTCTGCATAATTGAGCTTGAATCCCTCTTGTATAACACCACAAAAACTCACAATCAATTCCAAATAATGTCGTCACATAACAATCTGTACCAACACAAAGTTTGGAAGCAATTTGTTTTCTTTATTGATTGCAATCTGATTTACATCTAAACTCAGTCTTAGAATGCATATACAAATTGGCAGAATTTTGTTGCATTGCCAAAAGATATCTAAATTACAAAGGACCCTCTCAAGTATTTATAGGAGAGAGGTCATGAGAAAAAGGTGGGAGGATCTCAACTAACTTGAGAAAATCTCTCAACCGGTAACTAATTTCAATTGACTTATTCAAAATTACAATCCAAATTGTGATTTGTTTTGTAAGATCTTACATGTAATTACATTTTCCAAAACTGCAAGGAAAGAACACTTGCAATTGCAAAACTTGTTTTTACATATACTTTGTCGAAAGTGAAAATACATAAAACAACCTAATATTTTAATTTGTCTTATTCCTATCTTTGAAAAGATAAGAACTTGCTGATGATCATCTGCAACTCATTAGGATCAGGACCAAGTGTATTTCTAGCAACAACCACGGTCTTAATGATAACATCATGATTTCTGACTGTGACCTTTCTGTGTTCTTCGAAAGCAGCTTGCATCTTATCAAAGATTGTTCGATGATTGACGAACTTGTGGATTGAATCCATGAAGAACCGATTTGAATCGAACTCCTGGTGAAGATTTGCAGTAATTTGAGAAACGACATCATCGGTTGCAAGCAATTCTCTTTCTTAACTTAACACTGTGCAAGGGATTTTCCCAAAGTTTGAAAGAATATCTTGTTCAACTTCAGCATTCATCTCAAGGGCAGCTTGGATTTAAAGTCAAGTCCAAAAGTTCAACTTTCAAGGCTTTAAGCATTTCGGGTTTTTCAATGACTTTAGCAATTTTACAAAAGGTAGTCGGAATTTCTGGGGCATTTAGCAATTTTTTTTTATAATTGCAATTCTGGTTATAAATCCCGACTTGCAATGGGTGAATAAAAACCCGATTTGCTTTACTTCAAAAACATCATCATTTTTTTTGTTTCTTTTCTATTATCAGAAAATGGTAAATGGGATAAAGTGTACAATACGAATGACATGAGAACGGAATGCAATGAAATGATATGAAGGGCGAATATCAATGGAATGAAAGGAAAATGAAGGGCGCATGGTATAAGGAGAAACACGTTTTTTGGCATAAGAGCCACATTCATGAGTGAGGATATTTCAAAGATGGAAGGCGTATAGGATGAATAATGCATTTTTCAGAAAGGCATAATGAATAAATGTATGACGTTTCAGTATGAAGGTGAAAATAGGGTAAATGAAAACGTATTTTCAATGAAGGCGAGTTGAATAAATGTCATTTTAAATGAAAACGCGTTTTCAGAAAAGCGAATAATGGCAGATACATATATACAAACGATTTCAAAAATGGAGGCAATGACAAATAAAATGCAAAGAAAAAGCGTTTTCAGAAAGGCATTTTAATGAATAGAAAATGGACGAGTAAAAGAAATGCGTTCTATACAAGACATAAACAAAAAACGTTGGAAGAAAACCCTAGGCACAGGAATGGCATCGGACTTTCTGGAATTCTTTGCAACTTAAAATGACACTAAAAACTGAAATCGGGGTTTTTGGCTATCAACACAAGTTCTTTTACTTGAAATCGGGCATTTTTGATCCATTTACAAGTGCTTTTTGAAAAATCAGGGTTTATAAACACTTATCAAGCATCTTTTAAATAAAATCGGACTTTTTAGATGCAATTGTAAGTATTTTAAGGAAAATCGGGCCTTTTTGATCTAATGGCAATTTTACTTTTGTCAAAAATGAGCATTCTTAACAAATTCGGACTTTTTGACTCACTTAAGCAATTTCGGAATTTTTAAGAGCTTTAGCAATTTTGCCTTTTAAGCCAAAATTTCCCTACTTGCTGAGTTGCTCCAAAAACCCGATTTTGACCAAAAAGACAAGGAAAAAGACTCAAAAATTGATAAAAACGGAAAAGAAAGAGAGAAAAAGAGTAGCCCAAAGGTTTATAAACCTAAAACTGAGATTTGCCACTCTTTGCACCTCGTAATGCGTGCCATAGAGAAGAAAATCTTCAAATTTTATGAAAATTTTGATTGGTTATCCAAATTTTTAACAAGTCAAAAATGAGGGACAACAGTTATCAACTGCCTCCTTGGATCTTCAAGAAAATTATGCTTGAAGATGCAAACTCTGATAAATTGTCCTTCTGTGCAATTGATCTTAAAAAATATGAAGAACAATGAAAACCCCTCTGTCAGATCTTCAAAAGACGTCTTGGAGAGAAAAATGCTTGTTCTTGGCTTCAACTTGCAAAGAAAGATGTTGAATTATGATGCCTAGGTTTGATATATAGTGATTGATGTTGAATGCATCAAGTTTTGGTGCCAACACACGATGGAGGAGTCAATTAGCCTGATCTGGAGTTCACAACACTGATTTCCACCAATTTGGGGACGTTTTAGACATGAAAAGCCTTCAAAATATTCATAACTTTAGTCAACTGAGTCTTACTTTGACTTTAGGCGTCCCTTTGAGGAGTTGAACACTTTTTCATTATTTTTTTGTGATGAAATGCCTCCGTTCGATCCTTGATTCAGGTTGCTCTGTTGATTTGGAAGTGTTGCTGACAGATCCATTGTTGAGATGGAACAACTTTGATGAAGTGTGCTTGGGAGTTGCAAAGCTCAAAACCTAAGTCTGATGCCTGATTCCAAAGTCAAGGCAACAATGTACAACGCCAATTTCAATGACATTTGGCGAAGCTATTTCAAACATGGATGGATAAACTACTAGTCTCGGAATGGATGATTGGCTTCACAAGTTGTGAAAGTTTGTTTGAGTGCCTCAAAAGCATGGGTGCTCCTGGCCTGCAGGGGCGCCTTTGACCTTTTGACTTGTTGCTTTCATGTTGCAAACTTTCACGAACAATCCTAGTTTGATCTTTGTTGTCAGATGTTTGATTTATCTGTTGTCTTTGCTGACGGTATCATTGTTGAGATTGATCAAAACGGAGAAGGTTATCTTGGAGGTCACTGAGCTTACAGACTGCATATGATTTCCCAAAAAGCTGGGCGCCTATTTCTAGAAAGATGCAGTTTCCTTAACACTTAACCAATTTTCCATGTTCTTCGTTTTGCCTTTGCTTTTAGGTGCTTTCTGCTTGATCTTCGTTTGCAAATGCTTGACAGGTCCTATGAACATGCAAGTAGATTGAATGCGAAGCTGAGCAGATGGCTTGTAGAAAGCTGTCATTGAAAAGCTCATCAAGGGACTCAAAATGAAGGGCGCCTTTGGCCTGCAGGGGCGCTTTTGCCTTGATTGACTGTAGTTCTTTGATGATACATGCCTTCAACATCAAGCTCAGCTGCCAATGATTATAACTGCGATCTTGTTGATTTATGTGCCAAAAGCCAACAAACATGAAGGAGGGTGGACTGCCTCGCAAAATTTTGATGACCGCCTTTGACCTTGACTCAAGGGTGTCACTGGCTAGCTGTGGGCACTTTTAGTCGAGTTTCATTATTTCCTCTAAAATTCTCATCTCTCTTCATGCTTCATACTGCCGCAAGCTTGATTGATTTGAGCATTGTCGTCGACAACGCGGACACATGTATCCTAGCAATCACCTTCACTATGCTGCATGTACGGGTGTTGGAAAAATGACTAAGGCATTTGATTGCATAGCCTCCTTTTGGTAGCAAGGCGTGCATTTTCCAGACTTAGTCGATTTTCAACATTTTTCACTTTTGGAAATCCCCTTTGTCACAAAGCATCTTTTTGAGCATTTTCGCCATGGATTCTTCGTTGAAGCTTTCGAGGCTTAAATTTCACCTACTGGCCATTTTGCCATTAATGGTTGTGGAGGTCCTAGCTTTCTTCCTGAAAAATGAAAATAGACCCACCAGAGTAAAACAAACTTTTTGGTGATTTTGACTTGACCAGTGTGATTGTGAGGTCAATTTATCCTATCAAAATCATTTTCAACTAATTTTAGAAAGGTCCTATTTTTAGGGGTTATCCTAAAAACAGGGGTTTGAAACCCTAATTTTCAAATTTTCAGAAATTTGCAAGTATCTTCCTTGACATAAACCCACAAAAAGCCTATATTTTGTTTGACCTAAAACATACTTTTGACAGCAATTTTACATGATTTAGCTTATTTTAAGCAAAATGCCTTATTGAAGCAAAATTTATTATGGGTAAGACAACATGTTTCAAAATGTCCTTCAGACCCGTCTTCCATATTTCTAGGCTTAACGCATTGCTCCCAAGAGACAACATGCTTCTTATTTCCTTTTATGTTAGGTTACATAAACCTTCTAATAAGCTTTCTTAATGATTAACATGAGAAGAGGACACAAGCGAATGGGAAGAAAAATACAAGGCATAGGAGGAAAACACTTTTTGTCACACTTGAAACCCTCTTGGAAGAGAATGATTTTTCTTACCATATGGCAATTTCGCTACTCATTTTCTCCATAACCCAACACCACATGCTTTTCAATGAAGAATTAAGGGAGAATGGGATCCCCAAATATTTGATTACCTCATTTGGGCCTAATCACTTCCACTTTCAATAGCCAATTGGAAAACTTATTAACCCAACTAAGCAAATTCAACTTATGCATTGCAATTTTAGACCCTTAGGCAACACAATATATATCCAATCTCTTATCCAGTTTCCTAAAATTGAGCTTATCCATTTCAGCAAAAATAGTTGTATCATTTGTAAATTTTAGTTCAATCATAGGATCACCGGAGGGGATGATCATTCCTTTAATTGGTCGCCCTAAAGAGCAGCCCCTTAATAAAAATGTATAGCTTCAATTGTTAAAACAAAAAGATGAAAAGACACAGCCCTGCCTTGTAGGTCTTTGAAGGAGAAAAGAGTCTGAAATTTCACCATTAGTACATGTTTGGGCAGAAACATCCCTGAATAGGATACCATCCTATTGAAGAACTCTCCAATACCTAAGGCCTTTAGCATCAAAATAATAAAAGGGCACTCTATCTGGTCATATGCCTTCTTGAAGTCAAGAAGAGCCATGGAAATATTATCCCTAGAAAAATTGGCCCAGTACATCCCTTCCCAATTAGTTAACAAATCATCCAATATATACTTACCCTTCACAATACTAGTTTGAGAGGGGGAGATTACATTGGGTAAAATTATTTGATCTCTTGAAGCCAAAACCTTAGCGAAAATCTTATAAGATATGTTGAGCAAATTAATTGTTTTGTAGTTCTTCAATTGACTGGGATCACCATTTTTAGGCAGCAACTTAATAATACCTTTGTTGATCCAAATTCCAAGAGTACCAACCGCAATAACCTCTCTATAGACCGTAAGCAATAATTTGTTGATCTAGTTAATATTTGCCTTATAGGACCCAATAGGGAAGCCAGTACACCCA